>CAUYRH010045294.1:0-18723 GCA_963574655.1 Perodicticus potto
TCCCCTCCCCATGAGCTCCTTCCCTCCCCATCAGCTCCTCCCCTCCCCATCAGCTCCTCCCCTCCCCATCAGCTCCTCCCCTCCCAGATCAGCTCCTCCCCTCCCGGGTCAGCTCCTCCCCTCCCGGATCAGCTCCCCTCCCCATCAGCCCCTCCCCTCCCGGATCAGCTCCTCCCCTCCCCATGAGCTCCTTCCCTCCCAGATCAGCTCCTCCCTTCCCCATCAGCTCCCGCCCTCCCGCATCAGCTCCTCCCCTCCCCATCAGTTCCCGCCCTCCCTGATCAGCTCCTCCCCTCCCGGATCAGCTCTGCCCTCGCTCCCTGGGTGGGGCCGTCCGTCCCCCTACACGGCTGTGGTGCTGAGGAGCCAGTTCCGTCAGTCATTGTGGCCCATTTCGTGAGGGCTCGTCCTCGGTGCCTCTGCCCAGCCTTGCTGGCCACGGTCAGTGGCCTTGTTCCCTTCGTTTCTTATCAGCCTTCACCTCTGCGCGCGCTCCTCTTCCCTCAGCCCCTCCCTCCGTCTCAGTACCAGCCGGTGCGTCCATCACAGCAGCTTCCAGGTTGGCCAGGCTCTGCTGGACAGGAGGAAAGCGGGCATCAGACTAGAGGGGAGGTTTGCCCGTAGCTGTGTCGTTCCCAGCTGCTGGACCCTGGACTCGCTGGTGTCCTCTGTGGGCTGCAGCGGGGCGTCATGACCACGTCCCCAGCTGCACTGCGTGGAGCCCCTACGGCTCTGTCCAGGCGAGTCCTCCACCCCGTGGAGCCCCCCAGATCTATCCAGGGGAGTCCTCCACCCCGCGGAGCCCCCACGGCTCTGTCCAGGCGAGTCCTCCACTGTGTGGAGCCCCCACAGATCTATCCAGGGGAGTCCTCCACCCCGCGGAGCCCCCACAGATGTATCCAGGGGAGTCCTCCACCCCGCAGTGCCCCCACAGAATTGTCCAGGGGAGTCCTCCACCCCGCGGAGCTCCCATGGCATCCTGTCAGGGAGGGGACCGGGCCACCTGCACTCAGTGGCCTCCGTGTTGCCTCTGCTTAGCTGTGGAGTTTGGGTACAGGCCTTAATTTTTCCTGGAAAATTGAGAGACTCCATTTTATTTCTTTGTATGCCTAGTAACAGCAGGGGCAGTTCTTTGCTTTTAAGGAAAGTCTCAATAAATAGTGGTAAGTTAAGCCCTTTCATGTAATGATGAAAACCACCACCCATACCTAATCATTATGTAATTACCAGATAGATTCATTTCAGCTAAAATATGCTGTAAGATAAATTTGTCCCTCCATTTTGGCTTTTTTTTGTTTAGCTGTATCCCATTTTGAGATGTTGTATTTGCATTCAGTTAATTTCCAGTTTCCCTTGTGGGTTGGCTTTATTTTTTTTTATTTTTTTTTACATATACGTGTGTTTATTAGGTTTCTACTTTTTGCCTTCACAGAATTAAAAAGGCTTAAAATGTAATAACAATAACAATGTTCAAGATATGGACTAGAAACAAAAATCTCGTAAAGAACGAACAAAGATAAATACATTCAGAAAAGAAATCAGACGATTGCTGCATCAAAATATTAAGCGATAATAATAATAATGCAAAGAAAGTAACATTCACATTGTCAGATAAGAGTATGTCTATTATAGAGTGCTTTGACTCTGAGGCTCAGTATGGAGTCTTCAGTTAACTTCTTATTTTTTTCCAAAGTCTCAAAGAATGGACAACTAACATTTGTAAATAAAAGTAAAAGATAATTTGAGAAAACAGACCATGCCAAATCTTATAGACAATGCAAGAAGAAGAAATATTTCAAAATCATTCTACTTAATCTGGATACACCTGATATTAAAATTGGAGAAAATATATTATTATAAAGGGGAAATTACAAACATATTTCACTTATAAATGAGGATGCAGTTTCGTGTATAAATGAGGATGGCTTTTTTGAGTTTTTTGACCCATTGATTGCTTAGAAGTTTGTTATTTATTTTCCAAGCACTTAAGACTTTCCAGATAGCCTTCCCATTATTACTATCAGTTTAGTTCTGCAGCGGGCAGGGTATATAATGTGTGTGTTCATCTGTTTGATTTCGGGTTTTATGTGGACTTGAAAAGAATGGACAGTGTGCTGTTGCTCGGTGGAGTCTGGTGTCAGGTAGGTCATGTTGGTTGATGGCGCTGTCCAAGTCTTCTGTATCCTCATTGATTTCTGACCACTTGTCGTATCAGTTGCTGAGAGAAATGAACATTTCCCTGTCACTCCTGCCGTTTTTTGCTTCGTGTCTTTCGAAGCTCTGATGACAGGTGTAGACACTAGTACTGTCTCACCTGACGAAGGGGCCCGTTGCTGTTAGGAAACATCTGTTTTTTTCTGGCAATATTGTCTGAAGTCTCCTTTGTCAAATACAAATACACAAATATAGCCACTCCAACTTTCTTTTCATTAAAGACTGCATACTAGGTCTTTTCCCTTCCTTGTACTTCTAACCTATTTGTTTCTTTATATTTAAAGTGAAGAATATAGATAGTATTCAGTTGGGTTTGACAGGATCTGTCTTAGAGATGCTAAGATTATTCATATTTTATGGTATGATAAATAGCTTAGTATGGTTACATTTATATTTTCTATTTTGCTATTTTTTTCTCTATCATTTCACCTGTCTTTTGTTCCTTTTTTCCTGTTTTCATGCCTTCTTTGGGTTTTTTGTTTGTTTGTTTTGTTTTTTTGTAGAGACAGAGTCTCACTTTGTCACCCTTGGTAGAGTGTCGTGGCGTCACAGCTTACAGCAACCTCTGACTCCTTGGCTTAGGCGATTCTCTTGTCTCAGCCTCCCAAGTGCTGGGACTATAGGCTCCTGCCACAACGCCCGGCTATTTTTCTGTTTTGCAGTTCAGCTGAGGCTGGGTTTGAACCCGCCACCTTCGGTATATGGGGCCGGCGCCCTACTTGCTGAGCCATAGGTGTCGCCCTTTTGGAGTTTTTTTTAATGATTCCATTTTGTCTTCATTTTTTCCTAGTGGCTGGAAGTCTGATCTGGACTTTACAGTATACATCTTTAAATTTCATCTTCCATCTTCGATTAATGCTATACCTCCTTCTGAATAATGCAAGAATGTTTATTACAACAGAGAACTTTCATTTGCCCTCCTCTACTTCACGCTGTTGACATACATGTTACTTAGGCTATAAATCTCACAATACGTTGTCATTTTTGCTTTAAATGGGCAAAAATGTCTGTTATAGTTACTCAAATACAGACCATTTCTGTTCTCATCATTCCTTTTGTGTAGATCCAGATTTCTGTCTGGTATCATTTTCCTTCTATTTAAAAAAAATTTTTAAACATTTCTCATAGCACAGATCTGCTATTGTTAAAGTCCCTAAGCTTTTATTTTGCCTTCAGCTTGGGAAGATACTTCTGGATGAGAAGTTCGCGGCTGACACTTTGTTCTTTCGGTGTTTCAGCGCTGTCTCTCCACTGTCTGTCGTGTGTGGCTCTGAGTCCAGTGGTGTTCTTATCTTTGCTCCTTTGAATATGATGTCTTTTTTGCTGTTTTGATTATCATGTGCCTTGGCATGATTTTCCTTATGTTTATTCTGGTTGGGGTTTTTTGATCTGTGGGTTTATAGTTTACATTAAATTAGAAAATCTTTCAGCTGTTGCATTTTCAAATTTTTTTTTCTCTTTTCCCTTTATGAGACTCAGTGTATGTAGGGTTGCTGGATATTTTCCACAAGCCACTGAACAGTGTGTTCATTTTTTTCAGTTTTTCTTCTGTTTCATTTTGAATATTTTTTATTACCATGTCTATTAACATTGATCTTCACTTTTGCAGTGGCTTCTCTGCTCTTAATCCCAACCAGTGTAAGTCCCAGTTGGTCTTCTTTTATCTCCCATTTCTCTTTTCGTCATGATAATGTTTTTTTCCACCTCCCTGAACATCTAGAATATGTTTACGGTAGGTGTTGATTTAACAGCCTTGTGTTCTGTTTCTGTGGTCACAGTCATTTTGGAATCTTTCTGTATTGATTTTTCTCTTGGGATGGATCAGTTGTCCAGAATCTTTGCGTTCCTTCTCGTAGTTTTTTTTAACATGGAGCTGGATATTATGAATTTTACATTGTCAATTGATGGGTTTTGTTATATTCCTTTAAATAGTTTAGTTTTTTTTTTTTTTTCCCCTGGTATTTAGTGGAGTTTGAACCTTTTGGAGTGCTGGCCCAGAGCAGCCTTTATTCTAGGAATGATTTTTGCCCCAGAGCAACCTTTATTCTAGGAATGATTTTTGCCCCATAAGGAGGGCAAAGACCTTTGGGAGGAGTTTACCCAATGCCCTGTATATTATGAGAACTTGCCATGCTGGCTGGAGGGATGCAGACCTTACCAGCCCTTGACGTGCTCCAGGACTGTGTGTGCTGATTGGCGGGGCTCCTTCTCTTGACTCAGATGCTTCCTCTCACATACATGCAGACAAGTCCTCAGACAATGACGGGAGACTGTTCTGCAGACTTCCACATCTAACATTTTGCCCCACCATTGATAGTTACATTTGTTCCCTCAAACTTTGCCTTCTCCAACTCCGCAAACTTCTGGGCTCTGTTTGCATTCCCTTTTCTATACTGTGGGGATGCAGGTGGTACCACAGGGTGAGCTGGGGCTCGCCTTACTTGCTGGTTTGCAGGTTCATGGTCCTGAGCAGGAGAAAGTGGGGCATTCTCAGTGCCGGTAGAGGGGGCTAGCTTTTTCACTTCTTCAAATAAAACCTTAAAGAAGTTGAATGGAGGTTCTTGGGGAGACAGGAGGCCCTAGTGGGAATCCCTTTTACTGGGTTGTAATCCGTAACTGCTTACTTTGTTATAAGACCCACTGGTAAGTCCCTCTGTTAGCTGCTCACTTACCCAGCAGTAGATACCAACTTTTATTTACTGTTTCTGAGGACATGTTTCAGGGAAGTGGTGGCACAAATTAAAGCTAATGCATCTCCTTCATGAGACAACAGCTAAACTAGAAATGATTATGGATGTCAGTCATAGAATTTGCAAAGATTTGCTGGGCTTGTGTTGAACAAACTCTTTATCAGAACATTCCTCGTGAGATTTAACCCAAATCTATTGCAGTCTTTTGCACTCACTTTCTCTTGACTTGAGTCACTTTTTCACTTGTTGGCCAAAGCACATGTCCAGTTTCCCTCTCCACACAATTCCCAACACCCGCATGTGCACCCACGCTACACCCTCACTCCCTCTCTACCCTTCCTCGTATCTCACCGTCATCGTCAGAAGATGGGCCCTGAGTGAGGGCAGGAGCAGGAACAGTAGGTCTGATGTGGCCATCTAAGCTCGGGCCCACCACTTTGAAGACTTTGTTAGGCGTTTTTGATTTTTCTTTCTAAGACACAATCTAGTAACCCAGCTGGAGTGCAGTCATATTGTCACAGCTCACTGCAACCTCAAACTACTGGGCTGGAGGGATCCTCCTGCCTTGGCCTCCCAGAATGCTAGGATTATGGCACCTGGACTAATCTTGTTAGTTTTGCCTTTGAGATTCCTCTTTGGTTATTTTAGAGCTGCACAGATTTGCACAGCAGTTCGTAAGCTATTGGCTTGTCAGTTTCCTAATAGAGGCAGCGTGGTACACAGGGAAGAGCTCAGGCCTGCAGCCCCTTCCTAGTTCAAGGCCCAGCTCTGCATTCAATATCACTGGACTCCCTGTGCCTCATTTTCTTTATTTTACATTGGAGATTATAATAGTACCTATCTTAGTAGTGCTCTTGTATTAGATGAATTTTAAGTATAAGGCACTTAGAATGATTTGTAGCTTGGAGTAAGTTCCCAATAGCAGCAATCCATGAAATAGAAGTATTTGCTGAATTCTTCTTCACGGCTTTACTTAGGGTATCTGTAAATGTCAAGTTTTCGATAATGACTTATTTTCTGAGAATAGTGCTTGCAGTAATAGAATTTGATTGTACCAAACAAAATAATAAGGAAAGGTTGTGCCCACTGGCAGATTTTTTTCTTTTTGTTTTAAAGGAAGTGTCAAGAATTGAGCTTAACTAACTGCCTTGCAAATACCGCTGTCCCTGGAGGCAGAGTAGCGCAGTAAAAAACTAATGTGATGTAATTTCACTTTATAAACTGAGCCACAGCATTGCAGATTTGAGCTCGTTAGAGTCCTCTGTTTTTGCCTTTTGTTTACTTAGGTAGCTGTGTCGAGGACAGCATTTTCTGATTGATGTGAACCTTGTGGTCTCAGTGGAGAGTGCCCGACCGTGTCAGAGGTCTTCAGTTGAGGGCTTTGGTTTTTGCCATTCATGCTTGGATTTGTGATTGTTTACATATTGTTCCTTGACTCCAACTAGTCTCTCTTGAAAATCTTGTGCATTTATTTTTCCCATTGGAGATTTAATAATTGAAAGTTCCTCTTTTTTTTTTTTTTTGAGACAGAGCCTCAAGCTGTCATTCTGGGTAGAGTGCTGTAGCATCACAGTTCACAGCAACCTCCAATTCCTGGGCTCAAGCGAGTCTTCTGCCTCTGCCTCCCAAGTAGCTGGGACTACAGGCACCTGCCACAATGCCCAGCCATTTCTTGGTTGTAGCCGTCATTGTTGTTTGGCAGCCCGGGCTGGATTTGAACCTGCCAGCTCAGGTGTACGTGGCTGGCGCCTTAGCCCGTTGAGCCACAGGCACCGAGCCGAAAGTTCCTCTTTTAACATAAAGTCTCAAGCTATTAAAATTTGGTGAAAGTTGGAAATAGATCATCTGAAACACGGCCTCTGATATAGCACATTTGGAAACCTAGTTGTTTAAAGATTCATTTTTGCAATATTTCCACATTTACGTATTTACAGTTAACTTTTTATTTTGTTTCAGTTATTGTTTAAGTCATTTGTGCCACCTAAGGGAAAAAATGCTGAATTGTCACAACATCTTACAGAAGGACCTATATCAAAACACTGTTACATAAACAAAAGAATTATTCTTTTTCCTATTAGAACACCAAGTCAAACCTTAATAAGATTTTATTGCTTTTCAGAATATTCAGAGTAGGGTTCTTTGGTTTTGCAGTGTTAGTATTGAATGTCTAATATCATTCTGTAATTGCTGGTTTTAATCTATACGTGGGAAGGCAGCAAGGCAGAGAATAGTTACGTGTGGGGGAGTTAGTACTGTTTACTTCCTGTTGTTATTTCAAAAATGACAAAATTACTTTTAATTTATGTTAGGAAATGAAATACATATGTACACACTTTGGGTCAGGAGGTGGGTGGACAGAATAGCCTTCATGTCTTCTCTTTTAACTTCAGTGGTCCTTCTGGGGATGCTGCCTGGCTCTTGGTGGGCTTGTCTCAAGGTGCTTTCTGCTCCAATTCTGACCTTGGGAAGCAGAAATCTACTGGTCTGCCCCTGCTCCTTGGTACCACATGAGTAGAGCATCACAGGATTGGTGTGGACAGTATACTATTTTAATTTCTTGTCAAGAAGCTTTTGGATGTCTTGACTGTACTCCTTGAATTTGTTAAGGTGATTTTTTTTTTTTAAATGCCCATAATGTTGATGCCTGATAGCATCCTGGGAGAGTCATTTCACTTTTAACTGGGAACCCCTTTGCAGAGAAGGCCATGAGGACCATTGTTGTCAGAGAACCCCTGGCGCGCCTCCAGTTTGCTGTGTAGTAGATGTCTGCTGTGGGGTCTCTCGGCTGTGTTGTTCCCGGGAATTCTGTGTCTTTCCAGGCAAGGTCATTTGCACTTAGCTGCACGTCCACCCAGGCAATGTTGGTTATCAGTGAGACGCCGCTGTTCAGACTGTGAGTGCATCCATAATATCTTTCTCTTGTTTGCTAGGCAGAAGATGGTGTTAGTGATTGCGAGCTGCCGCTGGCACCCTTGCAGAGCAGGAGTGAGTGAGTGCTGTTCAGCTTCCCGGCCCTGTGAGTCCGATGCCTCCTCCGTGTTCTGGCGTCACTGCCAAACATACGCATTGAAACCCTTCATGACCATCAGTTTGTCAGATGATGCTGTTGTTGCACAGAGTCTGTCCAGGTCCTTTGTATCTTTTTTCCTTTTTGTCACCTTAGTGTATGTCCATTGTGATGGGGGTGTAGGCACTGAAGGTGGTGGAGGAAGGCATGTATATGTCACAGCAAGGTGGAGATTTGGGGTTAGGGGTGAGCACAAACTCTGCAAAGGGAAAACTCCCGGGCTCCGGTCTCTTAGGGCCAGGGTGGCGTCAGCTGCTGTTCAGCGGATGGACTTTGGCCCAGTCCTGTGGTGCCACGTGTGTTTCTCAGCAATTTACTTGTTTTCCTCGTGGGTTGCTTCGTAGTAGGGTATGTGTTGCCATCTGCCACACCCTCGTCACAGGGTAAAAGGAAGTTTTTCATTCGCTCTTGTAGCACAGACGTGTAAGCCCTCACAACTCAACCAGCCAGTAGGTTTGGGTGGCAGAAGGCAGCAGTGTCTCGGGGCCTCTGCCCCTGTCCTGCTCTCCACTGGGAGTGAGAACTGCAGCCCTGAGCAGGACCGTCTGCACGGCCACCGCACAGGCCGAGCACGCTGTGGAAGGAGCCCCCACCTATTTGTATAGAACTACGGAATTGGGGCACCCCAGCCATCAGCAGACTGAAGTCGTACACCTTCTTGCAGAGAAGGGGAGCCATCTGATGTGGTCCCTTAGCGACCAGCGCTTCTGCTTCCCACCTGAGACGGAAGGCCTGTGGCACGTCTGTATCTCCACCTGCCCTGTTCACTACTGTTGAGGCCCTCACACTTGCTGTATTTTGTTTAAGTCCCAACTCAGTGTCATGACTAGAAATTTTTTGTGTACTAAGAGCACCTCACTGTTACGAGGCCCCTCGTGGCAACAATTTAGTTTATCAGGAGGTAAGTGTGACTCTGTAGGTGGCTGACAGTGGTGGTCACAGGGTTGTCTCTTAATGTGAATGTTTAGATGCCACTCTGTTGGCATAGCCAGGCACTTTCCTGTCTTTGTAGAGAAGGACCTTTGCACATTTCCACTGTAGTTACGATACCACCTAGACGCTAGTGTGGATGTGTAAGGTGCACTTACTGTCCCAGGCCCTCCATTCCTTCCCTTACAAACTGCCCACTTGTAGTTCAGGAATGGAAACAGGAGAAAGGTGGGAATGAGAAGGCAGGGTCTCGAACTGCAGCCCTCGTGGGATGAGCTCACTGCGCCCCTGTGAGGTTTATGTGCTCTCTCTTTTCTGGTTGCCTTATGAAATGTTGTCTTTCATTTGGTTATTAGTTAGGAGCTCCTAGTTCTAGGAGATTCACATCTGAGAAACCCCAGGCAAGAAGGACTGTACAGATAGACCCTGCTTTCCCCCAAAGTGGGCACGTGTATGTATCCTCCGATTCGGAGAGAATCTCCAGAGCCCCGGCATGTGTTGTGAGCTGAGCTGAATTCCAGCATCTCTAGGCACAAGAAACAATTCATCAATGAAGTCACATTGTTGGAAAAATCATTTTTGTTAAGGAAACCTGATTTCTAAGTATGGGAATTAAACCCTTTCACTGTTATTTAAGTTTTAGGCTTTAGGGTCAACGATGATTTTGATATTATTAAAGATGTCAAGCCAGTAATCAAGTTACAGACTTATCCCGTGAAATGATTGTAGATACTGCATTAACTGGTTTTGCATTAGGGTGATCACGCAAGTGACACGAATCTTTCTCACAATGAATTGATATAATGCTGAAATGCTCAAGCTTCTGTTGTGTTTGACCTCTCCCAGTCTCAATTCTCGGTTTTTATGCTGTGTGATAAATGAGCTGTTCACTAATTTCTTGTCGAAGTAAAATACCACATTTGGATTACTGGAATTTACTATTTGGGGGCACCTGGCTCATCCTTGTTTTTGTTTGTTAAACAGGAAAAGGACCAACGCAGCCTAGACATAAACACTGCCAAGTGCATGTTGGGACTGTTATTAGGAAAAATCTGGCCCCTTTTTCCAGTTTTTCACCAATTCTTAGAGGTACCAAATTGTTGTTTTATGAAATGTGTGTTTGCTTGCTTAGAACTACCAAATATACTTTATTTAATCATTGTATGTAATTTCTTGTTTGTTGTACTTTTCTGCCTGTAGGAATTGCAGTGACACAGTTGCTGTCAGTCAGCACCACCTGTCTTCCTGGAGCGCATCTGTGTCCGCGTTCACTGTTGTGTTGCACATTCCACATTCCAAATGCATCAGACAGCCACCGCTCTGCCCTGCCCTCTCCTTCCTCGTCCCCATGTTAAAGCTTCACTTTTGTTTAGGTGTCCTGCTCTTTGTAACAATAGAAAAACAAGAATTACTTTCTTTGGACTTTACATGAATTCCCACTTTTATTAAGCCAAGGTTAAAAAACAGCCATGTGTCTTCTTACTAAAATTCATTTGCAATCTGTTCTTACTGCCTCTTAACCTCCTAGTAACTTGAGGGCCTTAGATCAGTCTAGGTGTTAGACAAGCCAACCGTATCCCCTGCAGTTTAAATGGTTCTCAGGTCTGTATCAGAGACAGTCCTGCAATTCCATTCCTCAGTGCTGGCTGTTTTTCTTGATGTACAGAAATTTTGAGCTACTGGCTCTTAAGAACTGGTCATGTTGAGATGTCCTCCTGCCTGGCCTGGAAGGGTCTGGAATGTGAAGTTGAGTTTCTTTGGTTGTCATGTAGGTGTCCTCCTTGTCCTCTTGCCCCAAGCCCTTTATAAAAAATGTCCTTTTCCTTGCAAGGATGAGGATGTTTGGTCTCTGAGGAAATTCTGGGCCTCACTCTGACTCCAACTTCACTTCCTGAAATAATCTCTTACAGTTTTATGTCCAGACAGATTTAACTGATTCCTTGAGGACTGCTATGAAAAATTTCTTTTAATGTTACTAAGGCTCCTCAAGAAAGTTACAAAAACTAATTTGAACATAAGTGTTTATTCTAAACACTTCTGCTAATCCAAATCTACATAGGTTCTGATTGCTCTGACACGCATCAGATAAGTTAGCGCTATTTGGAAGAGAAATGGAAATAATTTGCTGTTGTCAGAGAAGGTAGGAGGATTTGCAGCTGACTGTAGAGAGTTCTCATGCTTGAAAGTCTTGGCTGGGAGGAAATTTGACTTTGCACAATTCCAGGCACATCATCAAGAGTTTCAGCCTGATCTTTGCTTTTCGTGGCTTAGAAAGTTAAACTTGTAGTCTGTTTTGTTTCCACTCTTTTATTAGTTTTCATTTTTCTTTTAAACGGAGATAGTAATTCTTTCATTTTGACTTTTCTTGTGTTTGCATCCTCAAAACCATTGGCTCAACTCTTTGCTTTTTATGTACTTGTATTGTTTTACATTGTTCCTGATTTTAGTGGTGAAGATTAAAAAATTGTTGATTCTGGGTTTTATCTTTAAATCTTTATATAAGGATGCTGTGTTTTCAAATACACATACGGCATTAGTTCTTGTCTAAGAGGAGTAGAAACACTACTTCACAGCTATTTATCATTTCTTTTATGATTGGATTCAAGTTTTGAATTATTAGAGCAGTCGTTTTCTTTGGTGACAAGAGCATCTAGGTTTGAGCCCCCCTGCAGCACTTAGGGTCTCCCGGAGCGACCACCTTCTGGGTGTGCGCTGACAGCTGGGAGTGGGGGCCTGAGGGTGTCAGGGGTTGTTAAGGGAGCGCCTGCTTAGCAGGTACTTTGTGCCGAGCACTGAATGAAGGACTGTACGTAATTTATGGAAATTACCTCTTTTAGTCCTTACAACATCCCTATGAAGGAGGTGTTATCCCCATTTTATGTAATAGGGCTTTTGCAGTCTAGCAGCTTCACTTCTGGGAGCGTAAAATCATGTTTGATGCGCTTGCCATCTCGTGTTGAGCCGGGATGAAAATCGTCTTCTTCAGTTCTATTCTTGCCCTCCCTCGCTGTCCTCTGGCCGGTGCCCAGCACCGCTCAGATGGAAGGTTGACCTGGCGTGACTGTATTGAGTTGACTCGCGCAGCGACTGAAACCATCCCGCGTGTTCATTTTAAGTGTCAGTAATGCATATTACTTTTCCCTCCATCAGCAATCAAAATATAAAGTTATTAATAAAGACCAGTGGTGCAATGTCCTAGAGTTTAGCAGAACAATTAACCTTGACCTCAGCAACTACGACGAAGATGGAGCGTGTAAGTACTGGCGCTACCCGCCCCCATTCGCGTACGCGTACGTCTCTACGTTACTCCCGTCCTTCCGCGTACGTCCCTACGTTACTCCCCGTCCATCCACCTACGTCTCTACGTTACTCCCCGTCC
Organism: Perodicticus potto; assembly: GCA_963574655.1. Taxonomy (NCBI): domain Eukaryota; kingdom Metazoa; phylum Chordata; class Mammalia; order Primates; family Lorisidae; genus Perodicticus; species Perodicticus potto. The sequence continues at coordinate 12,281 of CAUYRH010045294.1, forward strand.
ATCCTCGTACGTTACTCCCCGTCCATCCTCGTACGTCCCTACGTTTCTCCCTGTCCATCCGCACGACCCACGTACGTCCCTACGTCCCTACGTTACTCCCCGTCCATCCTCGTACGTCCCTACGTTACTCCCTGTCCATCCGCACGACCCACGTACGTCCCTACGTTACTCCCCGTTCATCCGCGCACGTCCCTACGTCCCTACGTTACTCCCTGTCCATCCGCACGACCCACGTACGTCCCTACGTTACTCCCCGTCCATCCGCGTACGTCCCTACGTCCCTACGTTACTCCCCGCCCATCCGCACGACCCACGTAAACGTCCCTACGTTACTCCCCGTCCATCCGCGTACGTCCCTACGTTACTCCCCGCCCATCCGCACGACCCACGTATGTCCCTGCGTTACTCCCCCGTCGGCGTACGTCCGTGCGTCCCTGGGCGTGTCCTTCCCGGGAAAAGCCTCAGGCCCTCGCGTTTCTCTCCCTCTCTCCAGGGCCGGTTTTGTTGGACGAGTTTGTGGAGTGGTATAAAGACAAACAGATGTCCTAGGACTGTGCACGGCAGCGAGAGAGTCACTGTTCCCACAGTTGTGTCGCCATTAGCCATCAATTGCTGTTCGTATCCCAGCGCATGCTGCTTTCCTTGCACTGTCTCCCCTCCCGGGGACGCGTGGTGTTTGCTGTTGACCCGGCCAGCTCTGCTCGCCGCGTGGCGTGGTTCTCTTGGAAGACTGCTTTGCAGTTTGTATTTACACTACAGATTGGTGAATTTGCCAACGTCCTCACTGTGATTACGTGTATATTGCTGTTTAAATTTTGTATATGTGTATAAAAAGAAAAAGCTTCACCTAGAGATTATTTCTGCAAAAATGTATTGTAAAAATAATTTTGTGGCATCTTTCTAGTCCGTTTTTTCAAATCAACCATTCATCGTTTATTTGGTCTCAAATGTAGCATTTCAGCAAACAAGACAAAACAATCCTTGCTATGAGCCGACATTGCCACAATTAACCTTAATGTTTGAGGCCAACTTTTGGAAGGAGGTGGGAGTCTTAACTTTTCTGAGGCATATGCCAAATATAATTTGCTTTACTTAACAATATTAGCATTTTTAAATGATGGAAATCAGAATTATTTGAACACGTAGACATGTAACATGCCGCAAATCATTTCCACCATGCAAAGTATAGCTTTTTGTTTTTTAATGTTTATAGTAGCTTGAATATAGGTACAAATGAACAAATTCAAATTGCACCTTTTTTAAAAATGGAGTTTAAAGTCTTGTGTTCTTTAATGGTTTTTCTTTCCTTTTTTCTCTTTTCCATTCTTCCCGCCAGTGTCCGGTGTGCGGGGTGCCCTCCGTGCCCCTCAGAGTGAAATGGGGTTTGCCTCCTCCATGGAAAACCTCATGGTGCGCTGGCAGTCTAGTCTGTATCTGCAGAGCACTTTGAGTTGTGGCTTGAATTTTCAGTTCAGCTTTTATGGTATCTAATCTACTTTTTTTTTTTTTTTGGAAAGAACCATACTGTAAGTGAGAGGTTCTTTTTGCCTTGTTTTGCTTCCTTTGTTTGTTTCTTTCATGCTGGGCTTTTCCTGGCAGCATGTCCATTGCAGGCAGTGGACACGAAACCACCAGCATTGAGATGACCCAGAACGTGCTAAGACCTATCCTGGAGGGGCCACTTGTCATTACCTGAGTCACTTGTACAGAAGGGGGATAGCCATTGTTTATGTGGATGAGGAAACAGGAGTAAACAGGATGGTATTTTTTGGTTTGTATTTTATGTCTTTTTTTTTTCCTTTCCTTTCTTGAGGAAATGTAGATATAGCATGTTTTCACCCCAACTACCTGGTGCTATTAAGTGACAATAATTGTGTTCCTGAAGTTCTGTGAAAACACAACAGTCTAATGATTTGACCAAGTAAAAAGCTAATGGTGCATTTGAACAAGTGAGTGCTGTAGTTGTCGGCAAGATCCATGATTGAGCATGTGATGCTTGGAAGAAGTTTGGATTATTTGGAAATCTGGCCAAGAAGTCTTTTAGATGACATGTGAACCTTTAAATGGCATTAAATGATTAAAGCACACAGACAGTGCTACTCTTGACCACTGTTTTACAGTTTCTTTGCAAACAGTGTTCAGATTTTCATATTATTTTTTTCCCTAACTAAACCACCAAAGACAGAAATTTTGTATGTATATACAGTGCGTGTGCATATACAAAATCATGATATGGTAGAATGCAACTACTTTCTTTTTCTACCAAATAGAAAGATATGGTTTGCTGTGAAATAAACCAGAAGTTTCAAAAACTCTGTAGTGATTAAAAATACTTAACCATTCCTTGTTTGTAGACTCACTTTTAACCTTCTAAATTAATACCAGTTTGCATAAACTATTATCTAAGGAGAGTAGAAAGTGTTGATGGCAAGCAACAGCTAGTAAGACCCATGTGCTGGATGCCTGTGTATTGCAGTGGTGATTGCAGTTCAGATCTGTGGAGAATTGATTCATTTTCAAAGGTACCCCCATTAAAGTTAAACAATTGGACTGTAAAGGCAGTGGTTTTATATTCGATCAACTGTCATTTTATGTAAATCATACACAAAATTATTTTCAATGTTATGTTAGAATCTAACAAATTTTCAAACACTCACACAGTTAGGCTTGTTACGAGGGGGAGTTGTTATATTTCATCCACAGTGAAACTGTTGATGATGGGAGCAACACTCAAGTAAAAACTACTTCATGGAATTCCAAAGGGATGATCTTGCATATTTAAAAAACTCAAAATAATCCTTAAACTGCTTTGAAAAATAAACCTCTGTGACTACTGATAGCAGATTTTTACCTTTGGTTTTCTTGATTTTATGTAGTTATTTGTAAGGGGACAAAAAAGGATTGGACAGAGTAATGAAATACATTTCCTTAAAAATTTCCCAAAGTTACTGGCTAATGTTAAGTAAATTAGGGATGCCTTCCGGTTTTTCTTTTACCCAAGTCTATACCCCTTCTCTCTATTGTGTTTTGAACTCTACATGACAATACCCTGTCATAATGGAATACAAGTTATAGATGTTTACTGCTTCAGTAGGTCAGAAATTTCATTATTTGATTTGCCACAAGCGTCCACTGTAAGATTCCATGCACCTCTTTCGAAGCATGAACTCTGAATTACGTTTTTATAAGTCTGACTAACAAAGCTCTAGATTCTGGCCTAACAACAGATTTGTTTTGCCCCTCAGTCTCTATTTTCACAGTGCGTTTGAAGTTTCTACAGAAAGCTTTAAAAGTTAGTTTGTGCCCTTGGTTTTCTTACAACTGCTGAAATACCTCTGTAAGCCTTATCCTTTATTCTTTCATATGTTGTATAATAAATGTATAGAATTCATTGACCAACTAAAACGTTGGGTGTCTGTAAATGAGACCAAAATGTGGGTTGCTTTTTTTTCATAAAATAATTTCTATGGGGGTTCCTATTCCTGAGCAGCAGCTGACCTGTGACTGTGAATGCCTCGTGTCGTCAGTATTTGCATCACATCCATACAAGTGTGCAAGTCCTGTGACTCCCAGCGTACCTGACACACTGTTACGCCACCTAACTCGAGTACAGCAAACTGGTTTTAGGTTTTAATGGAATTGATGTAAAATGATATCCCATAAATAAAAAAGTATTTGTGTTTGGTTTCAGAACTGATTTGTAAAATTCTTTCTTCTCTCCTCTGACTTTCTCATTGTTTGCCCAGCTTTTTCTGTTAAAAATTTTAAAAGCCGGCTGGGCGCCTGTGGCTCAACGGGCTGAGGCACCAGCCACGTACACCTGAGCTGGCGGGTTTGAATCCAGCCCGGACCCGCCAAACAACAATGACAGCTGCAACCAAAAAATGGCCGGTGTTGTGGTGGGCGCCTGTTGTCCCAGCTACTTCGGAGGCGGAGGCAGGAGACTCGCTTGAGCCCAGGAGTTGGAGGTTGCTGTGAGCTGTGATGCCACGGCACTCTATCCAGGGTGACAGCTTTAGGCTCTGTCTCAAAAAAATAATAATAATAATAAAATAAAAATTTTAAAAGCTACAGAAAAAAGAAGCCAGAATAATACAACGAATGCCCTTCTACCTACCACTGTCAGTTTTCAGTTGCTCGCATTCTGTCACTTCTGCCCTGCTCTGGGGGTGTGTGGGGGTATACTTGTCACTCTAGATAGGCTTTTTTCCTAAATGATTTGAGAGTAAATTAGATTATGACACTTCACACTTGATATTTGAGAATGAGGACATGCTCCTGTAACCACAATACAGTTCTCACAGTCCAGAAGCTTAGGAAGAGTGATCCAATACTTTTATCTAATATACATCCCAGGTTAAGATCCCTACTCTCGTACCAATAATAGCCTCGATAGCTATTTTATTTTTAATCCAGGTATAAGCATGTCATGTAATTGTCATACCTCTTTAATCTCATCATCCAAACCATTCCAGACACAGTGTTATGGAGGTTTCGATTAAGGATAGTACAAACCCTCCTCAGCCAAATAGTGACTTTTTAAACATTTACTACCGTGTATTGTGTACTGGCCAAGGACCAGCTCCAGGAAAGGTGATGCTGGCTTTATGATTTTTGAAGCTTGTAAGCAACAGAGGAAATAGAAAACAAGGCTCCTAAGAAACAGAATCCAGAACCCAGGAGCACACTTTTTAAACTGGGGATGTAGATGCTTCTTCCAACTATAATTTGGGCCAAAAGCTGAGGCTCAAACCAAAAAAGTCTGTTCTTTCCAGGTACTCAGAAAGGGAGCAGCAGGCAGAAGGAAAGTTCAATCCCAAACTGAGGCAAAGGGTGGGATGAGGCAAACCTTAGCAGGCACATGTTATCCAAGGATGGAAGAGTGTGTCCTGCTGGGCAGTGCTTGTAGTCAGGTGCGTGATCAGGAAATAAAAGTTCTCTAGCGGCTCAGCGTCTGTGGCTCAAAGGGTTAAGGTGCCAGCCATGTACACCTGAGCTGGCAGGTTCGAATCCAGCCCGGGCCTGCCAAACAACAATGATGTCTGCAACCAAAAAATGGCCAGGTGTTGTGGCTGGCGCCTGTAGTCCCAGCTACTTGGGAGGCAGAGACAGGAGACTTGCTTGAGCCCAGGAGTTGGAGGTTGCTGTGAGCTGTGATGCCACAGCACTCCATCCAGGGTGACAGCTTGAGGCTCTGTCTCAAAAAAAAAAAAAAGTTCTCCAGCAGCATGTCTGGAACAAGGTTGACTGGGGAGAGAAGCAATCCCAGTGCCTGGTCCAGACAAAGCCAGTTGGGGCGCATTGCAGACACTCAGCAAGGAAAAGCTACAGAAAGGCCATTGTAAAGGTTATCTTTAAGGCTTTGGAAATAATGGGATGGAGAGGAAAATGAAGTGAAAAAATAAACATTATCCTTGGGGAAAAAAGGATGGGTCCGCCCACTTCGGCTGCAGAAGTGAGGGGGAAAGTGGCTCTTTCCAGATAGCAGTTTCCTTTTTTTCTTTTTTTTCATACTGGTGACTCACTGAAACGTTACCTCCACATACTTGTATATAGAGTAACTTTTACGCAGAAGATTAGCAGAGAAGAGTTCAGGATTGCTTTAGAAAAGAAATTGCCTTTGCGACTTTAATACAGCTAGAAAGTTAAAAAAAAAAAAGTGAGAAAATAACAGGTGAAAGCTTTCTGGCCCTGTCTAAGCTTGAAAGGTAGAAGATAATCTAAAATAGGCATGTTGACCAACTTTTGGCACATTCAGCAGAAAAATGTTGAGTTTTCCCTCGGCCTGTGCATTTATCTCCAATTGCCTTGACAAAAATTAAAATCATCCCATATATACAAGTGCTTGCTTAGAAATCACAGTGAGTAGGCTATGCTGAGAATAGTAATTGGAAACTGAAAAACAAAAATTGTAGTATTAAGTGGGAATTTTAAAAAACATTTAAAATGTAAAATCTCTTCTCTGGAGAAAATGTATTCGGTCCTTTGAAAGAAATTCCTTTGCAATCATTCTCTGAAGAATTGCAAAAGGGCTGTGAAGAATCCTGTGAGAAAGTAAGCTGAAAAAGTTTTGGTTTTGACACTTTCCAGTAGAGACATCTTCAGCATTACAAATGTCTAAAATTACAAATTAGTGTCTCTAGAAATCTTAGAATAAATGTGTGATGATAAAGAGAGCTGCGGCTGTACTCATTACCAATGGACAGTTACTAAAGTTTTGGGACAACTTCTGATAATATATTGAAAGTCACTATTTTCTTTTTTTTTAGACCAAGTCTCAAGCTGTCGCCCTGGATAGAGTGCTGTGGCATCACAGCTCACAGCAACCTCCAATTCCTGGGCTCAAGCGAGTCTCCTGCCTCCGCCTCCCAAGTAGCTGGGACTACAGGCGCCCGCCACAACACCCGGCCATTTTTTGGTTGCAGCTGTCATTGTTGTTTGGC
>CAUYRH010045295.1:0-16458 GCA_963574655.1 Perodicticus potto
TATAGTGATTAAGAAAATGCTATGAAGGCTGTCTCTCACAGTACGATCAAAATGTTTCTGATTGTATATGAAGCACATTCTGCCCTATGATTGCACCAATGTACACAATTATGATTTAATAAAATTATTAAAAAAAAAAAATTTTTGACATGGCCTGTCCTTGTTTTATAAAGCAAGGAATGAATGTTTATTAGTCACTGAATTTTTATTTTAAAAAGTCCTCACCTGTGTTTGGTCTTCCATAGGAACAAAAATCTTCCAACCTTTTGTCTTCATGTTAGAAGGTGACAAATAGCATATCAAGTAATAGTATTTCTTAGTGTCCCAGGCTTCACTCTCGACAACAAAGAAAAGGGAGCTAGACCAAATAAAGTAGTCTTAAAATGTTAAAATGCTGACAGTGTTTGTTTAAATGGATCCTCTAAGCCGCTGCTTAAATTGTATGTGTAAATCAAGGAAAAGGAGTTATATCCAAGAAGGCAGCTGTCACAGCTGAGACCCAATGATAGGATTGCTGTGAGTAAAGACCTAACATGACCAGCATTGCCCATTGCACCCTTTTGTGGTCTTTTGATTGAATTTCCTTCTTGCAGGGAAGGCTGAGAGAATAGCCTGTAAGTTTTCCTGAGATGACCTGACCTAACTTAGGGTCCCAGTCTGCTTGAGCAGCCCATGCTACTGTTGTCGAAAATGACTGTTTGTAGAACTGTTTACTTGGTGGCATGCAACCGTTCATTATTTCCTCCAGTTGCTAAAAATAACTGGTATTTCCTCTTTAACAAAAAAGAAAAATACTCCATCCCACTGGGAAGCAAATTGATGGGCAAATCTAATATAGAAAACATATCTCAGAGCAGAATGCAGCCAGCTGTTAGAAGAATTCCTCAGCTTGGTCTCTGGGCAGTGTCATTGAGAAATGGAAAAATATAAAGCAAGATGACACTTCACTGGCTGAATAATCGTCTGGGATGCACTGTGCTCGTGCAGTTTTTGTCTGGCTTTAATGATAGAAAGGAACTTTCTGTGGAAGAAGGCTCGCTTTTGTACCTTCCTGGCACCAGGCTGTAATGCAAAGTTCACTGTCCAAAGGAATCGCCCAGCCAGACACAGGTCTGCAGTGCCGGGAACTACAAGAGAAATGGTATAAAAGCACTTCCTTCTCTTTCTTTTCCTCCTTTTCTTCTTTGGCTTTTTAATCTCCCAAACTAGAAGGAGAGGGGAGAGATATATCTATTTCCTTAAACAGCTGAAAGCATCTTTAAAACTCCCTAAAATTTTTCATATTGGGAAACATACAGTTTTGTTTTCCTTTGTTATTTTCAGACTTGTCTATTAATTCTCACCAGTGGCTCTAATGAAAACTTGAGCTGAATTCCTCAATGAGAAAATGCATGTGAGCAACATTTCTAATCCCAATGTTACACTGACAGTCTGCAAGGAAGATTTGTTTTTTATGTTGTCTAGACCTGTCCTTCAGAGTTAATTTGCATCTTTAGTGTTCTGACAGGGGTCAGAACAAGTGAGGCACATGCTTATATCAATGATACCAAGTTCATGGACACGGTCACTGCCTCTCTGCAGATTGAATTATCTGTGGTCCCAACAAGGACAAGAACATACACAGAACTCTTTTTAAGGATCGCAGAATGTAATCAATGTCAAATTCTTTTTAGAATGGGAAAAACTTAGAAACATCCTCTGGTCATTTTGCTATTGCACAGACAGATATAACTGGTCACCCAGTGTGAGGAAGAGACCTATCCATGAGCTTTTAAGCCATCATGAGGTCCTCTGGACTCTTCTCTGGGGTAAGGGTCTGTTACTCAGCACTTTATTTCTTAGAATATATGATTTCCACCTAAGAAAAATCATTTTCTCTGAAGCTACGCCACTGCAACCCTCAAGCCAAATAACTTTGATGGGTATTCTGTGGTCTGGTCTCTGAGCCTATGAGAGGGAGGGAGAGCAGCAAAAGTATTTAAATCAGTACTCTCCAATAGAAATGTAATGCAAGCCACAAATGTAACTCTGAATTTTCTAATAGCCACTTTTAAAAAAGTAAGAAAAAAGAGTTGAAACTAATTTTAACAATATAAGCACATATGTGATTTAATCCATTGCATCTAAAATATTACTCTTCTGATAAGTAATCCGTGTTAAGAAACTCCTGCTGAATTGTTTTCCATTCTTTTTTCAACCTCTTGGAAAGCTGGTGAGTCTTGTATATATAGCACACCTCTTTCAAGCCAACTCATATTTCAAGTACTCGATTGCCACAGTGGCAGCGGTTACCCTGTTGGACAGCCACACTTTAAATGTCTTAACAGACTGTGTGTGCAGTGGGGCCTGGACCGTTGCTGGGTACTGGGACCGTCTGACTTTCCATCCATCAGACGTTCAGGAGCAAAGCCAGCTGATGTGTCAGGAGTGTTGTGGAAGGTCTACCTGCCCCACACCCCAAAAGTCCATTCTTACTCTGAGGTTGTGACTTTCTGGGCACGTTTCCTTGCTTCCTTCATGATCTCCCTACTTTATCTTGTTTGCTTTATCTATCTTGCTATCTTATCTACCCTATGACCCTGGAGACTTGTTCTCACACACCAATCGGTTAAACTGTCACTCTTTGTTAGGGTATGCATCATTGATACCTTCTGGTGCGTTCACTTTGAGTAGATCTCTGAAGCTCCTACCTAAAAAAAAAACAAAACACCCAAAAAACCCCATAGTAAGTAAAAGTAGTAGAGTGTCAGAAACACAAGTCAAAACTGCATGTTCTCACTTGTAAGTGGGAGCTAAAAAATGGGTTCACACAGACATACAGAGTACAACAATAGATACTGGGAACTCCAACAGGTGGGAGGCAGGATGGAGGTAAGGAATAAAATTACCTCTTGTGTATAATGTCCAGTATACATGTGATGGGTACACTATTTTATGACTATACAATATATCCATGTAACAAAACTATACTTGTAGCTCCTAAATTTATTTTTAAAAAATTTTAATGGTGGAGTGATGGGGGAAGGGTTGAGTTTTGATAGCAACATCAATATTTATTTATATTACAAATATTATTCAGACCAAGCCTCCCGTTTCTTTGGTCTTTAGGCCATAGTTGAGATAAGTGAACTTATCTCATAGTTGGTCAGAGTTTACAGGGGTGGGGTCAGATGAGTGTTATAGACTTGTTTGCCTGATGTTTAAAAAACTAAACATTCTTTCAAATATAAATTTTATTCTTTACTTCTTACTGATAGTGAAATATACATCACTAGAAGTAATTTAACCAGTTATAATCCTACTTTGGGAGAAAGTAGGTGGGAGCTAGTAAGATATAATTTAAAATCACTTAAAAATACACCTAAGTCTTACCCAAACTCACTGCCCTCCAATCCAGGTCACTAGGCCTCCATGCCATATAGGTACAATCACTTAGCTTATACCTGACCTGGTCATAGGAGGACATGGTGGTCTTTCACTCAATGAATGGCATAATAACTGAACAAAGGGGGAAGTTAAGATTTTTACCATGTCACCCTGAGGTTGTATCCCAGACCTAGATCACCCTGGGGAAGGTGCTGGTATCTCCCAAATTATGAAGCTTACACCCCTTCCTGCCCAAGAATGTAGGACTTTCCCCCACTGGCTCTGCCAAATCTCCATGCAATGTGCCAGAGGGGGACAAGCCGCAGGGAGCCACAGCCCACCCCGCCCCTGCATCAATGCAAAGCTGTTCTCGAAAGCCTGCCATAGGTGCTGTATCATTTGCCCTTGCAACAGAGCAAAACAAAATGACAACAATAGAAAACAGAGAAAACATTGATGAGTTTTAGTGAAATGGCCTCTGTGTGAAAAAATTGAAGTGTAATACTAGTTAGGATTTCAGCCCATCGTGGTCTGCTTCAGTCTCCAGGCATCTGTGAGTCTTCTCTCCATCCCTTCCTGCTTCTGGAAGGTGTCATGAAGCAATGGCAGCCTGTGTGTGGAGGGCATATTGTATCAGTTTCCTGTGGGTGCTGTAACAAATCACCACAGGCAAGGTGGCTTAAAACAGGCTAAAGGTGTTCAAAACAGCACAGTTGTGAAGGTTGGAGGTTGTGTAGTCCTCACTGGGTTAAAAGCCAGGTGTCAGCTAGGTTGTGTTTCATCTGAGGACTCAGTGGGAGAATCTATTTCTTTAAGGCTGCCCATGCTCCCTGGCTCATGGTCACATGTAGCTACAATCTCAGTTTCCCTCATCACATTCCCTTCTCCAATTGTGACCCTTCCACCTCCCTTTGTTAAGGACCCTTGTGGTTATATTAAAATCACTTTGATAATCCAAGAAAATCTGTCTACCTCATAATCCTTAAATTTAATCATACCTATAAAGTCCCTTTTGCTACATAAGGTAACATGTTCATAAATTCCAGGGAATAGGGCCTGGTCATCTTTGGAGCAGAGGCAACATTATTCTGCCTACCGTGTCCATTCAGGGCTATCCAGCCCAGCCATGTGTCTAGTGAATGTATTTTCTCCTAGGTTCCCTGGAGGTGGTTTTCTGGCTCATACTTGAATATTTATAACGGCTAAGAACACATCATCAAATCCTCTCTCAAAAGGACTAATTTCATCTTGGACTAGTCTCTCTCTACCTCTTATCCACTGATGTGATTTTTTTGCTCGGGACGTCAACATTTTTAAATTCAATTAACTTTCTTATCTTTCTTTCCATGATAGGTTCTCAATCCTTTCTCCATACTGATTTTGGTATAGATGATATATGTGTCTGGCTGTGTCCTAAAAATACGGTCCCTAGAACTAAAATCAGTATTTCAAGTCTGATTAGTGCCAAAAAGGGAAGGACTCCTGTCTTCCTGGCCCTGGACAGTGTTGTTGATGAAGGCTGAACTCCACTAGCTTACTTTATGGCCATTCTCACTCAGTTGAATTTCATTTTTTCATGGGTAAAATAGAGCTACTGATAATACCTTGGAAAGCTTTCTTAATCTCTATACTTTCATTTCCTCATCCATACAATGGGAATGCGAGTGCCTTCTTATAAAGTTGATACATGAATTTAATGAGACGTTCTACTTCGAGCCCTTCACAAAGTACCTGCCACAAGGCAGGTAGTCAACCTAGTGTTCTGCTGCTGCTGTCACTACTAAGACTGCCTCTACAGCTGTCATCATCATCATCCAAGACCTAAGTTCACAAAACCCTGAGTCATTTGCACATTTTCTTAACTAAAAGAAATTTTAACTAAAATTTTCTTTTCCAGTTTCATAAATGGAAACCTCTTGCCTGTTCAGGTCAAGCCATTAATCGACTCATTTGACTGCAGTCACTCAACTCTTTTGAGTTTGTTCCCACTTTTGTGACCTTTCTCTCATCTACAATGATATTTTGAAAAGTCTTTGCAACCAGTGGGCCTGCTAAAGAGAGGAAAGCATTGTACATATCACATTTACAGAGTCATAAATTTGAGAGGTGTGAGGTGTTAACAAACACTCTCAGGAAAATATCTTTTCACACTGGTGCTGTGACTCCAACTCATACTCAACTTATGGTTTCTCTCTTAATTACCCAAGGTGCTTTCCTAACACCACTTAGGCTTATTGCATTTCTCCAGAGTCAACATCAAGTGTACTGATTTTAGTTAGCACTCATTTCAAATTTATCCTTTGCATATTTTGGCAAAGCGTAGCACCTCGCAGCCTTGGAACCTAGAAAGCTGCAAAATTCCTGGGGAGAGACACATGCAGAATGTCATCCAGGAGATGTGTTCTTGTCACATATTCTTTTCAAAGAAATCTTGTTTTGGTGTGAAAAGAGAGTTATGGGGATAGTGACAGTGAAAGAACAGGAAATTAAAGCTTATGTTAAAGGCGTTTCAATGACTGAAGCAGAAGCAGAGAGAAACTGGACCCCAGATCTCCTTATTCTGATCATCTTGTGACCCTACAGCATTTAGGCGTATTTGAATTCAGAATATTTTTTGTAAGGGAGAGACAGACGAAACCAGCTAAGTTTCAAACTAAGGAGACTTTGAGGATTGGCTTGAGAAGCAAACACCCTTTTTAACCTTGCTCTTTTGTCAAACCAGAGCTTACTCAGATCTCTCATCTTTTCATGAGGTGTTCTCTCATTACCCAGCTGAAAATTTTAATTCCTGCTCTGTCCCATTCAGTACTCCCTACCCTAATTTTCATCTTATTTTAATCCACATCTCTTATTACCATTCAATGTCCTACATATTTTATGTACTTATTAAAGACCTACTGCTACTAGAATCTAAACTGTGGGGAAAGGATTTTATTGTTTGTTTTGCTTTGTTCACTGCTGAATCTACCTGGCCAAAATAGTATCTGACACATAGTAGGTATTCAAGAAATATTTATTAAATGAATACAGGTACATGGAAAAAGAATTTTTAGAGGAATGGAGAACCTGCAATGTTGGGGCCACAGGTGACCTTCCAGATCCCCAAATGGAGCCCCTGAATGGAATCCAGACTTTATTTTAAAAAGTCCCTTTATTAAAAGGATTTGTTCTAGCTGGGCATAGTGGCTCACACCTGTAATTCTAGCACTGTGGGAGGCCGAGGCAGTTGGATTACCCGAGCTCACAAGTTCGAGACCAGCCTGAGCTAGAGCAAGATCCCATCTCTAAAAATAGCCAGGCGTTGTGGCAGGCACCTATAGTCCCAACTACTTGGGAGGCTGAGGTAAGAGAATCACTTGAACCCAAGAGTTGGAGGTTGCTGTGAGCTATGATACCAAGGCACTCTACTGAGGACAACAAAGTGAGACTCTGTCTCAAGAAATAAAAGGATTTGTTCTGTGATGTTCGGATTTATTCAAAAGGCCACCAGAAGATCATAAGTGGGCCCAAGGCTGCAAGTTTCCCACTGCTCTGTCTTTTCTTCACTGGAATCTGAGTGGCCATGTCCTTCCAGTAGATGAGAGTAGAAACCATCCTCCCAAGAAACACATACATTTCATTTTGGGGACAATTAATCCCTGTGTGACTTGGATAATATAATTACTCATTATAAGAAATTCATAAGGTAAAAATCCCCTGTAGCTATGCTTCCCATTAGTCAATGTGTATTTGGTAGTCTGTTTTAAACAGAGCTACTTACCTGCTCCAAAAAGCAAAGGAATTTTTCTGTCGTTAGCTAATATCTTTTGCTCTAATGTACCTTTATTTGGCTGGCTATTTCCCTGCCAAATCTACTAGTGGGAAAACCATTGTCAGAATTTTCTCCCAGACCTCCTATTGAGCTAGCCTGTGTGCAGACCATTAGTGCACCAGTTCCATTTTTTATTTGTTGAAGTTGGTTGATTCAGAGGACAAAGTTTGTGAGTTTGCTGTTTATTCTATAATGGAGTCATTAAAATAAATAACATTAGGGATGTGTGTATTGTAAAAAATATAGATGGTAATAAAGTGAAATAGGCTATAAAAAATCTAACAAACGTAAAAATTGGCTAGACCATTCTCTAAAAATTTATTTTAGAAGTCAAAATAATATAAACAAACTTTGAACACATATACATATAATTCTAAATGTGTTGAAATATGTTGCTTTCCTCCTTCTCAGTTCATTGCCTTCCCGAGTTGGTTTATATGAGCTGTATAAAAGTTCTAGAAATTCATAAGCCAGAGACCTCTGTATCAATTGCCTCCTATAATATGTGTTTTATATATTCTTTGTAAAGGGTGAGTAATTCTTTCCAGTACTTACTTGATTTTTCTGTTTTATGGCCCATCTGTTTCCTGTAGACCAGGTCATTCACAAACGATGCCATCATAAAACGTTGGTCTTTATGGAGGAAGATGATTAGACAATCTGATGTTGTCCTGTAATAGAAAAGAGCTGAGATGCTTTCTTGTACACACTTTGGTCAGGAAGTTTTATAAATCTCCCAATTGTAGACACAGTTATGGTTATTTTTTCTTCTGGTGATTTGCTTTCTTATGGGGAGGGTTTTTTTTGATACATAACAAAAAGTGTTACTTTTGATTTTTCAAATGTTTGAAATCGATGTTAAGTAAAAGAAAATTCAACCTTGCCATCTCACCAACATTTACCTTCAAAAACTTTTTAGTAGCACTTTGTTGACTGAGTTCTCACTTACCTATCCACTCACCCCCTCCATCAAAAATAGTTCTTACAGAAAAGGTAAAAAAGCATGCCGTTAGCACATTTGTCTAAGGTTGTAGTTGGCATTAAATTTCTCTGCTTTTTTTTTTCTCTTGCAAAATAAGAAAGGAACAATATTTAAAAGCATTCAAGTTGTTGAAGTCACCAATAGAAGAAAAAAATAGATGGCGTTTTTATAGGCAGAATGTATCTGTCTGAATCTAAGGCCTTTCTCATTTGTTTTATTGCTGGATGGTATGAAATAGTAGGCTGAGCTTGTATGACTGAATTATTCTACATCTGTGTTCGTAAAATGCTAATCTCGATTCTTCCAGCAGTGAGATCATTCTGCCCGTGAATTTTGGGAAAGATTTAAATTATAATTGTACCCTTTGCAGTCCTATTATTTTATTCCAGTTACGCGTACTTTCTACTCTAAATGGCTGTGACTATAAAGTATTAAGACTGGTTTTGATGAGGCTCCCCTGCTACACTGTCATTTTGTATCACACCTCATAAAGTAAATGAGGGAAATATTGAAAACTGGTGGGACTTGACAACTCCTTCCTCCTCAGTCCCGGTATTCCCCTCTGAGATTTACAGTTGCAGTATTGCTAATTCAGACTAGCAAAGGCTGGCTTTGATTCTTCCAGATACTGGTAGTGAGGGTGAGGACTCTTTTATAAAAGTACAAATAGGTTATTTTGAAAAATAATGTTATACATATTACGCAAGTACATATAAAGTATAAATATAAAAGTATAAAAGTTTTTCTTGATAGAATGTGTTATTACATTTCCTACTATCTATCATGTGGTTTTCCTTCCTAATAGGTGAAATGAGGAATGATTTATATATCACCATAGAAAGGGGAGAATTTGAGAAAGGAGGAAAGAGCGTGGCCAGAAATGTGGAAGTTACCATGTTTATTATAGACAGTAGCGGCCAGACCTTAAAGGTACGTTTGTTAACATGGGGTATTTTTTGGTAAAAGAAGTCGAAATAATTGCTTTGACTTCATGTTTAATGTGATCAGTAAACTGCCGATTTGCATTTTTCTCTTTTCTGTCCTATTTTTCTTCTCTCCTCCTGTGTAGTTGTGTTTTTTCGTTTTGTTTTTATGTTTTTGACCAGGCTAGAGTGCTGTGGCATCCGCCTAGCTTGCAACAACCTTCATGACTTTCAGAAAAGAAAGAAGAAAAACAAAAAGGCTTTCCCATTTTATTTTATTACATCAATAATTTTCTTATAGCAGCTATTCCTTAAATACAGTAGTTTTTCATTTTTTCCCTTCATCTGTCATTGTTTTGGAGATGGATGCTTTTTCTTTGTCAACTGAGTAAAAAAAAAAAAAAAAAAAAAAAACTATCACATTTATTCCTATGTATTTTCATTCTGACTAAAACAGGGCATGAAGACCAGAGTATCGCTTCTCACTGAGGTCATAACAGCAGGTTCCTTTATGGAAGAAGTATTTTCTGTGAGCCTCCCTTGATAGAGAAGCCCGATTGCCTGTCAAAAAAGAGGGTTGGCCCCGGGGCTTAGTAAGTCACCACTGAGGCACAGAACAGGCTTTGGACTGCAGCAGGTTGGCAACTTTGCAAGTAGTTGAACTCCAAATGGGGCATGCAATGGCCCAGCTCCCACGTGTTGCCTTGGTCCACCCTTGGCACAGGAAAGCCTGGGAGCCCAGTGTCAGAATGGAACAGATGCAGCCTCTAAGCAAGAGCAGGCACAGAAATGGCATGGCAAGGGACCGGGAGGCACTTCCCGTGAAGTGCTACATGTGACCAGGCAGGGAGAGCGAAGTGACCGCTCTGCCTCTTTCAAAAGCACCTTTCACTGGAACTGTCTTCAACCTGCATGTTTCCTTTCTTAGGACTTCATCTCCTTTGGCTCTGGAGAACCACCGGCTAATGAGTACCACTCCTTTGTGCTGTACCACAACAACAGCCCCAGGTGGTCAGAACTGCTGAAGCTTCCTATTCCTGTGGACAAATTCCGGGGCGCACACGTCCGCTTCGAGTTTCGGCACTGTTCCAGTAAGTGTGTGGTGGTGCTGGCTGCAGGCAGGTCATTGTTGTGTTGGGGTAACCTGGCTACTGAGGTGTAATAATGGGTTGATCTGCAGAAAGTTTGTGACAAACTCGAGACCTCCAGGAGAGAGCAAAGCAGGCTAGGGGGGTCCCAAGAGGTAAGTAGACTCACTTCTCAAAGAGCCAGTAACCTCCACAGCAGTGATTTTCAGCCATGTGCTGTGAAAGGATCTTAGGTGAGCTGTGAACATTTTTAAATGTCGTTAATTAAATTACTTTCAAAAGAAGTTCAAAGCACAGTAAGTATATTCTTTTTTTTTTTGCTCTCTTTTTTTGATCAACATAAATTAGATGTGCCACAGACGTTCATGTGTAGGTTCAAGTGTGCTGTGAGATTAAAAAGGTTGAAAAACACTGTTCTACAGAAACAGAGGAAAGAGAAAAATAAATAATAAATATACAGGAAATCTAACTTTTTCTCAGATTGCTTACTTCCATAAAAATCACTTTGCTACTTATGGTCTTGAAAGATTAGGTAGAAAGGGGAAACACAGCATTAAAAACTGGCCTGGTTCTGATGGTCTAAGAACCGATATCGCTAAGAGCCGATTCAGCTTTCAACAGATCAGGGAAACCCTCTGGGACTTGTCTGGGCAGGCGAGGCCACTAGAAAATCCTTTGGTAGTGTCAAATTTATATCGTATATCTCCATCAAGGTACAGTCACAAACGTGTTCAAATGAGAATCAAATAATGTCACCAGAAAAGAACTTAGAGATATGGAGTAAGTGCCTCATTTTACAGATTTAAAGAACCCCAGACATAGATATGATACAGGATTTGTCCATGTGAACATCACTATCTATAAAATTGTGATTTTTTTTTGTGCGTCTCTATTTAATTCTTTTGTACTCATGACCACCCCCTGAAGCCCCCACTTTTTCCCCCATGAACCCCCAGACCAGGGATGTTCTTCTATTTCCTGCATCACTGATTGTATCTTAGACACGCCCAGAGTGTGCATTCTGTCTGGTGAACCTTGCTTTGGGAGCAGTATAACAAGTAAGAGCTCCAGGAGAATCGCATTATTGGAGAAGCTTCGGGCTCCCCTCTGGTCTAGAAGGACTAATTCTTTGCCAAAAGATATATGCTGACTTCACCTGAGCAATGCTGTAATTCACCCAAGGTTCAGAGGAGAAGGACTTTGTTCATTGCTAGAACTGTGGCATATTTCATACCTGGCTCAGGGAGCTCCATAAATTATACTTTTCTGGATGTTTCAGAATACAGAAAGATGGCTAGCAGAGTCTTATGATTCTTTCAAATTCCCAGAGGAGTTTCATGTAAAGGACTAGGAGGAGGAAAACATAAAGGCCTTGGAAGGTTGCCACACTATTCCTTGCACAGGTCCTTATTATAAATTCTCATTTGGGCCTAATATGAGCTTTGAGCTTTAAAGTAAGGAAAAGAGAGAGAAAATAAGGGTGAAATAGTGGAGAAAGGGGAAAAAGCATTTGGAGAAATTGTTATAATTCAGAACTTGGAAAGCAAAATAAAGGCTATTTTTAATAAAATCTGTTAGATCCCTTCCTCTTGTCTATGTATTTCAAATATTGTCCCCAGGTTTGGGTTTTTTAATGATCGTCATTACTAAAATTTAGAAGAAACAAAAAAGCAGAAAAATACCCCTGCAAACTACAAATAACCAATGTAGTCAGTGTATCCCACAGGCTTTCTAGTGTTTCTCTGCATGTACATATATTAATTCAAAAATATTATGTGTTCGTGAAACAGATGTTTATTCAACACTCACTATTTGCCAAGCACTTTATTGGGTACCAGAGATAGATTCACAAACACATCAAAATAGCTCCTCTCACAGAGTTTTATTCCAGAAAGGAAAGACAGATAGCAAGTGAGCAAGTAAATACATAATATATCAGATAGTAAGAGATAAGTGCAGTGAAAAAGACTTAAATTGGCTTGGGGATAACAAGTGAAGGTAGAGAGTTGCTATTTTACATAGGGCAGTCAGGAAACACCTCTCTGATAAGGAGACTAAAGAAGTAAGGGCCTGAGCCATTGGGGTGCCTGGGGAGAGAATATTTCAGGCAGAGAGCAGTACAGAGGACATGAGGCTGAACCATGCTTGACATTTTCAAGGAATAGCAAGTAGGCCAGCGAGGCAGCAGGGGAGCCAGCTCTCATACAGTCTTTGGCACCATGGTGAAGACTGCAGATTTTATATGGTGTGAGAAGAGCCTTAAGAGGATTTGGAGAGAAGATAAATCTGGCTGCTGTATGGATAGTAGATTGTGGGTAGGCCAGTTGGAAACAGGAAGACCAGTTGGGAGGTGTTTTTAGTCCTCCAAATGAGAGATGAATGTGGTCCTTGCTCTGGGATGGTAGAGGTTCGATTCTTTTTTGCAGAATGTTAGCAGATTAGTTGTAAATGAAGGAGGAAAGTCCAGGATGACCTAACAATTTAGGCCTGAGAATGAAGTGGTCATCTGATGAGTCATGAAACACAATAGGAAGAATCTGTTCAGGAAGCAAAAATAAAACATTCCATTTTAGATATGTTAAATTTGAGATGGTTGTTAGGCAGTCAAGATATCCCCAATAGCCAATTGACTGGATCTGACAAGTGGCTTTAGTGAATTTATGGTGATGAGCATGAGTTCAAGAGTGAGGTGGAGGAAAGAAAGGTAAAGCAGTGAGTAGCAACGAATCTTTGGATAAGTTTTTTACAAGAGCCATGTTGATGCAGAAGAAGACTCAGTATTGTCAACATGTCAGTTTTTAACTGGATCTATAGACTCAATACAATACTAATTAAAATCCTAGCAAGGGATTTCGTGGGTAGGAAAATACTGAACTAAAGTTCATATGGAAAAGCCCTAGAATGGCCAATGCAGTATTGAAGCAAAAGAACAAAGCTGGAGATCTGGTATCAACCAACTTCAAGACTTACTAGAAAGCTACAGTAATTCAGATAGCATGGTCTTGGGAAAGAATAGATCAATGGAACAGAATGGGGAGCCCAGAAACAGACCCCCCATAATCAGTTAGTTATCTGACCTTTGACAAAGAAGCAAAGACAATACAATGGAGGAAGATAGTCTTTTAAACAAAGGGTGCTGAATAACTGGACATGCATTTGTTAAAAAAAAAAAAAAGAATCTAGAAATAGCTTACATCCTTTGCAAAAATTAACTTGAAATGGATCATGGACCTAAATGTAAAATGCAAACTGTAAAACTCCTAAAAGATAACATAGACGAAAGTCTTAATCACTGTGGATTTGGCAATGCAACCCCAAGACATGAATGAAAGCATTGATAAACTGAACTACATTAAAATTAAAAACTTTCTGGTATGTGAAAAGCACTGTCAAAAGAATGAAAAGACAAGCCACAGATTGGGTGAAAATATTTGCCAAAGACATATCTGATAAAGGACTGTTATGCAAAAATGCAAACAACTTTAAAAATTCAGTAATAAGAAAATAAACAATGTTAACAGATACTGAAGTAAAGAAGATATACAGATGTCCAAAAAGCTCTTGAAGTGATGCTTCCTATCACTTATCACATGTTGCCAGGGAAATGAAAATTAAAACAAGAACAGGATATTACTGTTCCAAAATCCAGAACACTGACAACACCAAATGCTGGCAAATGTAGCAAAGGAATTCTCATTCATTGCTGTGGGAATGCAAATGGTATAGCCACTTTGGCAGACAGTTTGATAATATCTTTTAAAACCTGCTCTAACCATATGATTCAGGAATAATGGTCCTTGGAGTTTACTCAATGGAGTTGAAAACATGTCTGCACAAAAACCTGCACATGGATGTTTCTAGCAGCTTTTCATAATTGCCAAAACTTGGAAACAACCAAGATGCCCTTCAGTGGATGAATGGAAAATTAAACTGTAGCGTGTCCAGACAGTGGGATATTACTCAGCACTGAAGAAAATGAGTCATCAAACCATGGAAAGGCATGGAGGAACTTTAAATGTATATTGCAGAGTGAAAAAAGGCAATCTGAAAAAGCTACAGAAGATATGATTCCAACTACATGACCTTCTAGAAAAGGCAAAGTCACAGAGACAGTAAAAAGATCAGAGGACGCTGCAGCATACAGAGGATTTTTAGGGTAGTGAAACTCTAGTGGCAAATACCCATTATTATACAGTGATCCAGACAATACGTAACACCGAGAGTGAACCCTAATGTGAACTGTGGGCTGTTGGTGATAAGAATGTGTCACCCATCAATGATGTGATGAATGTACGTTCATCACTTGTAACCACTGTACCACTCTAGCGGAGAATGTTGAGGTGGAGGAAGATAGGTGTGGGGGAGTGGGAAAGAGTGATGTGGAAAATCCCAATTTTCATGGGAACCTAAAACTTCTCTAAAAAATAAAGGCATTTTAATAAAAGAAGAAGAATACAAGAGAACTGAAAAATGGGATGGTAGCTTCAATAGAAGATTGGGTCGTGTGCAGTTGTTAATTAGATGTTGCTGTTGAGGCATGTTTGTTTAGTGGAAGTGAGTCAGAAGAGAGGAAAGATCATGATAAAGCAGAGAGAGCTCTAGGAACAATGTCGTTGGGGAAAGGATCATGGTCTGTAGCAGGCAAGGAGAGGAGATGGCTTCAGGTAGGAGCGAGGACAGTTCAGGACAGTTCTGGGAGGGCACAGAGCGGGTGGGTTAACAGGTGGGTGCTGGAGCAGGTAGGATCTCTCTACACATCTTCTGAGGGTAAAGAGAGTGTCAAGGAGCAGGGAAGGGAGAAGAACCAATGAAACAATCACCTGTTAACCCACCCACTCTGTGCAGGAAAGTGAGTTGAGTAGGTAAATGTAGAAAGATCGCCCAGGTCAGAACCCCTTTGCAGTTAGTGTGTGTTAATTAAGGAGAAATTAGTCTAGCTTGACGTGGACAAACTGCAAGTTGGGTTTAACCAGGTTGGATTGTTATAGTGGAAGTGTGAGGGATTGTGGATGTTTGCAAGGAAGTGGCTAGAATGAAGTACCATAGATATTGAAAGTGAGAGGGGGGAGGAGCCAAGATGGCGGTCTGTAGCCAGCTTTCTGCAGACGCTTCCATCCAGAAGGAGAGTTAAAGGACAGAAATTTAGCAAGAAAGCCAACGGTTTGGAACTGAGCCAAAAGAGAAAGTTGAAGAACGCACATCATCCCTGCTGGAGCGACCTGCGACCCCAAGAATACAAATAAAAGGTACAGAGCACATCACCAAGTGGACGGGAGTCCCCTCCCCTATGAGAGCGGCTCGCAGTATACGCCATTCCTCCAAACAAACCAGTGAGCAGAGTTCAGATGTCCTCCCACTCTACCCCACGGGAGAGACCCTCTAAAAACTGGACCTCCTTCCCCTACTAGGGTGCCATGGCGCTCTCCTGCCAGGCATAAAACTGTATAAAAACTGCATATATTCTCTACCTGCAAGTTGGAACTCCTGGCACTCCCCTCCACTCTCACCCTGAGGTCTGGAGGTCTGTCCCCCACAGAGTCCAGATTCTTGGACACTTTCTCGAGGGGTGTGGACAGGGTGCTGGCTGTACTGGTCTGTGCTGTTTTCCTGGCTCAGGAGTGGTGAGAGGAATAGTGAGCCGAGAGGTGGCTGAAGTGGAGAGGTGGTCCCCTGAGGCACCAAGCGGCAGCGCTGAGAAAGCTTCGCTAAAGTTTGGCCGGCCACACCTGGCCCTCAGGGGATGACAGCTGAGACAAAGGGCTGAATCTCACAGACTGAGTCAGGACTATTAGCAGCCCACCATCTCTCCCACAGGGCAGAAATTCTGTGAACTTGTTCTGTTCTATAAGCTTTTTCATCTACTTTACATCAATCAGGGACAGGGCTGGAACTGAGTGAATCAACCCAGCCCCTATCAACTACCCAGGTTGTCAGGCCTCACCTCCCCCCCTGCCAACACCAACATAACTGGTGGACTGGCTGAGGAGCCACAGAGCCCCGTGTGACCTAGGCAGGCACAAACCTCTAGACCATCTGCTCATTGGAGGGAACTGAATCACAGCCCTGCAGGGTTACCAGAGACTGGGAGTGACAGAGGGGCAAGGTGGGGAAGGAGGCAGTAACCTTCCCAGGCTAATTTACTGCCTGGGGGGGCCCTCCTGAGCTCACAGAACCCTGGAGTGAGTTATACTAAAGCTGCCAGCAGACTCCTGCTATCTAGTCACCAGAGACTTTTCAACTCTTTGATTTGAGGTTGGTACTGGCTGGGACAATTGATTGGGACCTCTT
>CAUYRH010045296.1:0-16203 GCA_963574655.1 Perodicticus potto
TGAAGGATCAAGGTGGTAAGGAAAATATTTACAGCACCAAGCCCATTGGAAGCAAATGGGCTAATAGACTCATAAAAGGTCTCTCAGCCACACAAGCCCACAGATGCACCCACAGTCAGAAGCTTCGACATACAAACAAAACATAACAAACAAATACCCAATCAAAGAACAACAGCTAAGAACCACAACAACCAAAAAAGAATACTACTATAAAAATGATAACTTGTAAAATACTTGAGAAAAGAGAAAAAGAGAAGCCTCTAATAACTGTGATGAAAGCACTCTTCAAAGCTATAAGAAGGGAAGAAGATGAAGGGGAGAGAGAGCAAAGAAATTAAAACAGGAGAGGAAGAACGAATGTACAATTGAGAATAGAAGATAATAAAAGTAGCCTGCTAACTGGGGAGTGATGAACTACGGGACCGTCACTGTCGCCATCTTCAGGTCTCCCCCAGGTGGGCCTTTCTGACTGTCTCCATGAAGAGGAGGCAGAGGTGGTGATATGTAATTCTGTAATGTAATACAGTTTCTATCTGGCTCATTCTCTTGGGCTAGAACTTGGGATGGAACAGCAACCATACTGTGATACTGTGAAGAAGGCCAGGCCACATGGCTGTGCCAATTTAGAGGGGAACTGAAACCTCATTCTTTAGTTCTGCTGAGTTTCCAGTGCATAGCCAGAATTAACTTGTTGGCTATATTGAGACCCAATTTGTAGTCAAGAGATCCAGCTAATGTCACATAGCAAAGAAATGAGATTTCTCCATCTAGACCTACCAAAATCACAGATTTATGAGAAAAAGAAATTATTTTTATTGTTTTAAGTCATTACATTTTAGGGTGTTTTGGATAGCAATAGATAACAAAAACTGTTACAAATATAAATAAAAAGCAGTCTTTAAGAATAACCTGGTCAATATGGGATAAACAATAATGCATGAAAGCTTGGGGAAGATCAGCGTCTAGGCAGTATATTCAAAGGCGCATGCTGAGCAAACATTAAAAAAAATAAAGAAGAAAAAGAAAAGCCTTTTCTTATTTAAATGTACAGAAAAAATATTTCTTATATAAACTCAAAGAGTTCATACATTCTAAATGCAAAAATTAAGAAGATATATAAATTGACTGACATGGGGCTGTGCCCATATCTGTATATGGCCCAAGAGATAAATTTACAAATCTGAAACTCACTAGTCTCAGAGTCAGTTGGGTTACTGCAATGGGAACTCTTTGATTATGTGAGAATAGCCATCTGATATTTCATCCTGCCCTTTGATGGATCCTTTAGTTAGGGTCAGCAAACTATGGCTTACAGCCCAAATCTAGCCTCCTTCCTATTATAGTGATTAAGGTTGTAATGGAAAATGGACATACCCATTCATTGACTTATTGTCTGTGGCTACTTTCACGCTAAAACAGCAATGTCAAGTCATCATGACAAAAAATTATATAGCCTACAAATTTGAAAATGTTAAATTTGGCCCTATGCATCAAAGTTTTCTCACTCCTGTTTTAGATGAATAATTTGTGGCTTTATATGTAGCCTATCAGCTAGATTGGCTTGAGGGGAGCTCCTTTCAATGATATTCAAAATTTCTGCTTCAGAGAAATTGAGGAGTCATGTCCCTGAATAATTTCTTGTTTTAGAAAGGAGGGATACAGGAGAAAGCCAAAGAAATCAGGGAAGGCTGTATACACAAATCTAGATGTTGAATAGATTCTATTTACTGGGAAAGTTAGAAAAGAATTGATGTACCTCCGCATGTTAATCAGAAATCTATTGTTTGTAAGTGACAAAATCCCATTGAAACATCTGGGACTGACTTCAAGTGTGACTAGACCCAGATACTCAAATAATTTCACAGACACAGTATCTCTCCTATATCTGCTCTCCTCTGATATGACTTTATTCTCAGAATCCCCCCAAGTGATTCTAAATTCAAATGATTCTGACATTAGCAATCCAGTAAGGAAAGTTTTGCCAAAAGTTCTGGGATCTATCCTTGGTCTAACTTTAGCCACGTTTGATTCAGAACAATCCCTCTGGCCCAGATGATGAAGTCCTTTGATTGGCTGAGCTTTCGCCATTTATACTCCATGAACTTATTCACAACTGTTTAAGACTGAAGAAGGGTTGTTTCACTAAAGAAATTCTGGTCAAATATATACATTTTTCAATATGTTTATATCATGTCTCCCCATGATAACATCTTAGAGTTGCTGGATAAATACAGAATGCCTGGTTAAAATTGAGCTTCAGATGAGCAACAAATATGAATAATTTATAATATAAATGGGTCCCAAATGTTCATGAGATATTCTGAAAAATACTTTATCATTTATCAGAAATTCAGATTTAACTGAGTATCTTGTATATTTATTTGCTAAATCTGGCACTCCTATAACAAGCTCAGAGTTTTCTACATTGATTCTGACCTAATTTGAAGCTGTTGTAGCTAAAACTCACAAAATGATTTTGAGAATCAATAAAAACAATCCTGGTGAAAGCATCCAGTAAATTGTAAGTTCTTTAGAAATACTAGAAATTATTTTTTCTGGGCTGGGTTTTTAAAGTTATATTTCCATCTTGGTGCTATCATGAGATGGTCATATAGCGCTATGATCTCTTACCTCCAGGTTGCACACCAGTACTGGTTAGTGGCCTATTAGGAAAGGGACCACATAGCGTCACTGTCTGAGCTCTGCCTCCTGTCCCATCTCCACCCTTGCCCCCCTCTGCAGAAAAAATTGTCTTCTATGAAACTGGTTCCCAAGGCCAAAAGGTCCTGGTACATCGCTCATTAAGAAGCAGGTCAAGCAGCAGGACATGAGCCATGGGCAAGCAGATGAAGCTTAATTCCTCTGTATTTATACCTGCTGCCCATTGCTCACATCACTGCCTGAGCTCTGCCACCTCCTGTCTCCTATCCCATCCCCACTCCCCACTTTTGGAAAAGCTGTCTTCCATGAAACTGGTCCCTGATGCCAAAAAGGAAGGCACTTGCTCTCCCTGATAATTAAGGGAATCATTAGGCTAAAGCTTATACATGTGTGATTTAAAATAATCATAACTGAAATGATTTATGCTTAGAGCCAATATAATAAAGCATTAAACATTTCTCAAGGACACACACACATCTTTTCTCGATCCTGAGAGGAACCAGCTTCAGTGTTGATGATCTATAACTGAAGTCTTAAACTTTGATGGTCTGTAACAAAGTCTTAAACTTTGTCTCCAAATATTTTCAAGAGATGTGACCCATAATTCTGATTTAAAGTTTTAAAAGTCTGCTTATGTTCCTACTGCCAAGTTTTAATTACTTCCTGTAGGGGATCCTTCTCTAGTTCCTGAAATTATTCAGAAGAGAGACATCTGCTTGCTGCTAAAATGAAATGCTGCTTTCAGCCACAATGTCTCTTGTTTTTTTTTAATTCCTTCCAACCAGTGAAGAATAAGCTCTATTTTCTTCAAAGGGGAAAAAAAGGCAAGTGCTTTGCCTCTTACCTATCTTCACTTCCAAAAGGGCCTCTTCTCATTATTTTCTTACAAAAATGGAGGGATTTATGTGGAAAGAATGGCCAAGGTTAATTAAATAAAACCTCAGGGCCAGATTTTCCTGGAAAGCTAAGAAAATAGTACCTTTTACAACCTGTTTCCATTAAAGAAGAAAAATGGTAGACTCTATTTCAAGAGAATAGCAAATTAAACTAAAAAAAAAAAAACACTGCTTGCACTCTCAATGTATACAGACATAAGAAAGAGCTAAATAATTCTACACAGGCAATTAGGAAATAGGACACTATTATAGTGTATTAATTATTTCAAAAATATAATGACTGCAGGTAAGTTAGAAAAGCTGGGCATGGTACAGAATTATGAAGCTGAATCTCACAGAGCATCCAAGGGGAGAAGACTATAGGTATTAGAAAAAGTTTTGATACTTCCTCATTGAGTGACTGTGGGCAAATCATTTAAAACCCTGTTCCTCAGGTTCATTTCTAACTGGTACGGCATGATGACTATTTGCAAGTTTATAGCAAGAATAAGAGATACACCTCTAATGCACCTTGAAAACTGACATTTCTGTTTACTTTTGGTTCCTTCTCCTCTGTCAGAGACTTTTTTCAGATGGTTGATGGTCATTCATACTTATGTGCCAGACACTAAAAAGAACTGTGTACAGAGATGGCCTTCAAGACAAGGCAATTGCTTGTGAAACAGCTCTACCCAAAAGTCAGTGTCTGAAGTCTTTCCTCAAGGTCCTTTCTGTTTTTCTGGAGAAAATAAGCCGAGCTCCTGCCTGGATAGGAATGAGAGGGGGTGTATGCTTGGCAGCTAATGATACGGGCTCAGGACATTTAATCCTCTTGCTTTTAGCCTTATGTTTCACATCCATCCTCTGCTCTTCCATGTTCCCAAGTCCAGAGCATTTCTAGTCTAACTGCTCCAGAGAACATACTTGAGTACATTCTTGAGGTCTCCTTTAGGGGATGAGGAGGGCAATTAATATGACTGATTACATTGAAGAAAGACTTGAACATATGAATAATGTACAGAAAGCCTTAATCAATGGTATAGTTTGTTTTGGATTTATGCATCCAACCAGCTTGCTTCACATGGGTCTGTAAATTCTTTGGCACTGCTTCTCTCAAGACCTGAAATCTAATTCTCCTCCCCTAGAAAATGGGCTAACATTATCATGCATCTAACAAAAGATAAGATGGAGGAAATGACGTTCAGTGACTTCAGAGGCTAGGTCTAAAAGGTGGCTATATTTCTGCCTAACTCACTGTCTCTCTAAGGGAAGCACATTTGGAGTACAGAGTCATCCTGTAAGAAGGCCAGCTCCTGCCATGCTCAAGAGAAGAGACCTCATAAAGAGAGAGATGCCAGAGAAGACCCAGATGCTCTGCTCTCCATCTATTTAGTCTTTTTAGCCTATGCACCAGATATGTAAGTGAAGAAACCTGCAGGATGAGTCCAGTGCCAGTCATGTGAGTACAAATACAGAGACTTTTAAGTGAGAGCCTCTTGGAGCCAAATCAACCTCAAGCACCATGAAAATGACATTAGTAAGCAATTGCTGCTGTTTTATATCACTATGTTTGGGTGGTTTGGTATGCAGGGGGAGGTGATTGTTACACTTAAGAGTATTGACCCAAGGACAAGTGGGATATTCCACCAGAAAACCATTCTAAGGAGTGCTTGGCTCTGCCTCCATTAACTTTACAATATTGGAGAAGATACTAATCAATTACCTAAAGCATAGATTTGTTATTTAAAAAAAGTGGATGAGATACCCTGTGAGCAGGACTTTATATAAATTAAATGAGAAAAAAAGGAGAAAATCTAGGTACTACACAACACTACATAAAGTGGTAAGTTATTACTGACATTTTTATAAAGAGAAGCACTTCCTTTAAATGAGATTGCTGAAAAGTTTTCAAAAACTTGGCCAAGGTGATCTGCGTTCTATGGTTAAGGCTTGGGAGAAGTGTTTCACCATGAGAAACCCTGTTGTCATGTACAAACACTAGCCAAATTAGAAATGCTAGACCCCTGTGAGACAGCACGGACACACACACACACACACACACACACACACACACTCATGTGGGAGTTCCTCAGTGTTCAATTCTAGGTCCTTTTCTCCATTTTGTCTTCTCTCTAAGCTTGGTGAGTAATATGAGATACACGACTTTATTTCAAAAAGAATCACAGATTGTCTAGCATCTGTGTGTTCTAGAAGCAAATTTATTATGCAGATTAGTGAAGTAGAGCACTGGCTTTGGAGTCACACATCTTGGTTAAATTTCTGGCTATATTACATTCAAATTATGCAAATATAGGCCAGACACTTAATTTCTCTTTGCTTCTGTGAAATGGGGATAGTAATTACTGTCTCCGAGGGTGTGAGGATTTCCAGTGTATATAAAGCACTTAGAATGGTGGCTGCATAAGTACTCAGCAAATTATAGTTGCGGATACTCCATGTATTCTCTTGCTTTTTCTTTCCTGCCACTTTTTTCTCCATAGAGATGAAAATCTTTTCCTGCCCACTAGGTGGTGAAAGCAAGCCTTTTACAGTAATTGAATTACACAGGCCAAATACTACAGACGTTTAAGAGAGAAAAACAATTTTTCCCTTCTTGTTTTTCAAAACTTTAGATAGCATGAACAGGCAATCCAGAGAGCAGATTGGGAATCTTTGAGCAGATCACAATGACAAGTGTTTGAGTTTTAAGTGTGGTCCTTCCTTGAGGCATTAGATTTCACTCAGGGATGGTCCTAGGCAAATTAGGAAGTTCTGAACTCTCTTTTTAATACCTTCTCATCCTCCATTCACTAATCTCTTCTGACCTGCATTTCAAGTAGGCACCTACCAATATTCTTTTCTTTCTGAGGGATTATATAGTGACCGATCCCCAGGGACATTTGCATTTTAGGATAAAATTCCTTGATAAATTGCCTTTCTTTAATCCATAGTATAGTAGTAATGAAAATCCACTGGACTAACTTCATAGAGCTATTTTGAGCATCATTTAGTTAAAAATATACATGCATTCTTGAACTTCATGTAAGTAAAATGTTCCATTTATATTTTATTATATACAGAATGATTCAGGTAGCAAGGAAAGAAACCACTATAACAAAATTAGCACAGAAGTTGCAGGCATGGGTCTCCTAAAACCCCACATGCAGATGGACCTAGAAGGCCTAATTTGCTACGCTTATGTCACTAGTCAGTTTGACCTTATCTGAAGATCAATTTGCTTAATTTTTGAAAATAATTTTGACCTAGTGATTTCACACTCCTGGTTTTAAAAGTAACAAGATCCTTTTCTTCCCAATTTCTGCCTTTAAGGACACAAGATGCTGGTGAAACTTTGATGTTAAACTGCTCTAGGTCGAGGAGATTAGAGAAAAGCAGTCTGTATTTACAGATATTTGCATGAATTTCAAACAAAATATTTCTGGTGATGATCCACGTTTACCACTGTACCCCCACCCATTACTGAGCCTCTGGGAATTATAGGTAAAGATATTATAGCATCTTGCAATAGAGGTTTAGATATATGCCAAATTTCACCTTATGCTCCTTCTCTTATGCTGCTCATCACTCCTTCTTACCTGGTTCCAAGATCTTTCATTTGCTTTCATACAATATTTACCTTCCCAGTTCTGTTTCTTCAGATGAACAACTATTTGCAATGTAAACCATATAGCCTATGGCTAGGAGGAATGAGAGTTATAAGAAATACCTGTATAGCTCAATAATGGAACATCTGGGTGGAAAGGGCATAGAGAGGGATTTAGCTTGCCTAACAAGCACGAGAGCTCACGAGATGAGAGCAGGGGTAAATTGGCAGTCTCTACACCTGTGGTGTTGAGAAGCACGAAATTAGGCTTATATTAGGCTGGAGGAGAAGGCAGTCAAGGAGCATGGGCATTCTAGCACGGATTTGCTTACTCTGACTCTGTCTCCTCTCCTGCCTGTAGATTGCCAGCATGGTATCTCTCTGCTGAAGATTATCAAGTCTCACTAAAGACAAAGATCTATCTATTCTAAGAAGACTACTTTACTCTCTCTAAGACTCTCTCTCTCTCTCTCTCCCCCCCCGTCTCTCCCCTCCCCCCCCCACCTAAAGTAGTTAGCCCTCAGGCACCTAAGAGAAACTGAACCTGAGCAAGGTAACTTAGTGGTCCGCGTCTGGAACCTACTTAAGCTAGGCCCGAGACCTGGCCAGTCCTGCACCCTGGCAAGAAGTGTCAGAAGTGACATGTGACATAAACCCATTGTATTGACTAGCATCTCCTCAGGAATTATCTTATTGGTTCCAAAAATTACAGCTACCTGATATAAACTTCAAAATTCCATATTATTCCAGAAAAGTACCCCATAATTCCCTTGTGTAGAACTGTGCTTTCAAAAGGAAACATCCAAAGACTTTTATTTTTAGCTATATGTTCATATATAAGTACAAAATTGTATGAAGGAAAATACCAAAGTTGCATGTCAAGTTTTCAGTCTGTAATTGATGTAATTTAATTGCAAAAATATCATCTTATACTTTTTAAACACTAGTCCTATTTGCCTTTACACTCATGTTATTCTCAGGCACTTTTGTTATTATTTTGGTTTTCCTATGTCATTTCAGGAGAAAAAACCTAGGAAGAAATTTTAAGTTATGTTCATAAATTTCCACTCTAGGACCAAACAAACATTCTTACAAACAGCCAAGAGCATGACTAGAGCCCTGAAATATGTTTCAGTTAAATGTGATTTGAAATAGCACACTTATTTCCACTAAATTAACTCTAAGTACATCTCATATGACAATCATTTGTACATAATTCAAACACACACACACACACACAGAATGTAAAACCCAAATATATGCTCTACATGTAAAATTCCATATTTTTTACTTATAACATTTTCTAAATCTCACTTTAGAGTGTCAATTTTCAATCATCATGTTCCATATGAATAAGACACTCATACCCAATGCTAAAAGTCTTATGTTGGGTTTCCCCTAAGGCAGGCTCTGAGAAAAAGAGTTAAGTTCAAGCAGTTTACTAGGCAGTGTAAGTAGCATGGATAGGTAGGTAAGGGGTAGAGAGATATCATGGAGGAAAAGCAGATGAAAAGTATATTAATCCTGTGGAGAAGCCCTGGAAATGTTGTAAAATATAATCCTCAGTGTTACTGAATGAAAGACAAGGAAACTAGGGTATTTATATTCTTATATACTTGTCATTTGTTAGTTAAGGGCTTATGCGGGAGAGAAGATGTTAATTCTCAGCTTTTTCTGTTACCCTTGCATTTTGGCAATGTTGCCAATTATAAGATCAATGGATAAAAAGTAATCACATTTGTATATATTAGTAATGAGCATGCAGAAACTAAAATAAAAAGCATAATGTCATTTATAATTATTTCAAAGAAAATGAAACATTTAGGTACACACTTAAGAAAAATGAAGGTTTTGACACTGAAAACCATAAAATAATATTAAAAGAAATCAAAGAAGAAAATACATTGTGTTTATGGATTGGAAGACTCAAAACAAAAAATAATGTCAATTCTACCCAAAGTTAGTGCAAAATTAGGTTCAAGGCTGTTCCTTTCAAAATCTAAGCAATAAGGCTAGACCTGGTGGCCTATAATCCTAGCACTCTGGGAGGTTGAGGCAGGTGAATTGCTTGAGCTCAGGAGTTGGAGAATAGCCTGAGCAAGAGCAAGATCACATATCTAAAACTAGCTAGGCATTGTGGCAGGTGCCTCTAATCCCAGCTGCTCAGAGTCCATGGCAAGAGGATAGTTTGAGCCCCAAAGTTTGAAGATGCTGTGAGCTATGACACCATATCACTTTACCAAGGGCAACAGAGTAAGACTGTCTCGAAAAGAAAAAAAAAATCATAGCAGTATTTTCTCTAGACATAGTCAAAATCATTGTAAAATTACATAGAATGAAACAGGTTATAGAATAGGTAAAACAATCCTAACAATGAAAATAAAGTAGAGGGAAAAACTCTAATCAAAACTTTGTGCAGGAATAGACCCCACAGATCAATAGAAAAGGATAGAGAAGCCAAAAATGTACCCATACAAAAATACTCAACTGATTTTTGAACAAAAATGCAAAGTAATTAGCTGGAGAAGAGACAGTCTTTTTGATAAAAGGTGCAAAAGCAATCAGAAATCCATAGACCAAATAAATAAATGAATGAATAATAACACTCTTAAAGATAAAATATGAAACTGTAAGTAGTTGAGAAAATAAAAATTGTTTATTTCCCAACTTTGTGCTATTTCTATTCTCATCTCTTGCCAACATTTTAATTTGATTTCATTTCTTTTGGTAAGAAGAAGAGAGTTATGGCTTATAGCATAGTCTGTGGAGCTCAAATTCATGGATTTACATAAATGCTTGGTTTGCAACCGTATATCATGGCTGACTCTTCTATTCACTAGCTTTGTAATTTTGAACATGTCCCATCAATCCTCTGTCTAATGCTTCCTAATCTATAAAATGAGAATAATGACAACAGCCCTTATCTCAATGTGAATTTAGAAGAATTAGGAGAATTAAGTAAGTCACCTTGAAAGCCTGTCAAACACTGGTACCAAATATATCATTAGAACTCTATGTGTTCACTCTTTTCCAATATTTAATTTCGAATTAAAATATTATGTTGCTTATGAAGAGAATGTTTCCCAAACCAGTTTGCTAAAGGCTTATTGGTCTAAAACAGGGGTCCTCAAACTACGGCCCATGGGCCACATGAGTTGGTGTGAATTGTATTTGTTCCTGTTTTGTTTTTTACCTCAAAATAAGATATGTGCAGTGTGCATAGGAATTTGTTCATAGTTTTTTTTTTTTAAACTATAGTCCAGCCCTCCAACAGTCTGAGGGACAGAGAATTGGCCCCCTGTTTAAAAAGTCTGAGGATGCCTGGTCTAAAATAATGATAACCCTGTATTTGGATCGGCACAGAGGCTCACACCTATAACCCTAGCACTCTGGGAGGTCAAGGCAGGAGGATTGCTTGAGCTCAGGAGTTTGAGTAAGAGAAAACCCCTGTCTTTAGTGAAAATAGAAAAAAATTATTCAGGTGTTGTGGTGGGTGCCTATAGTCCTATCTACTTAGGAGGCTGAGGCAGGGGAATCTCTTCAACCCAGAGTTTGAAGTTTCTGTGAGGTTCAGGTCATGGCACTCTAGCCCAGATGATGGAATGAGACTTTGTTACAAAAACAAACAAACAAATAAACAAACAAAAAACCCTGTATTTTCATACCCAAGCAGGCTATGCAAGGTAATTGGACTTTTTTAAAATTATTTTTTCAAAAGAAGTGGTTTCTAATTCCATTTTGCCCATGAAATAACATATTTGTCTATTAGAATAATATAGTAGACAGCCATCACAGATGTCAGCTTAGTACTTAGAGTAAAATTGATTTTAAACAGCTATCAGAGTGGAAATATAAAGTGAATAAAAGATAACATAATTATGTGCAATGGTGAAGACAATCTCAACAATAGTGGTACTTTGCAAGTCATTAGGCTTGACATAGTGGCTAATACCTATAATCCCAACATTTGGAGAGGTCATGTAGGAAGATCCTTTAATGTTAGGACTTTCAGACCAGTCTGAAAACATAGTGAGACCCTGTGTCTACAAAAAATAAAAAATATTAGCCAGGCATGTTGGTGTACACCTGTAGTCCCAGCTACTGAAGAGGCTGAGGCAGGAGGATGCTTGAGCCTAGGATCTGGAAGTTGTAGTGAGCTACAATTGTGCCACTCATTCTGCCTGGGTGGCACTGAGATCCTGTCTATAAAAAAGACACACACACACATAAGGTCTGACAATAAGTTCATGTACTTATCCTTAAAAAAGTGCTATATGCCTCCTTGTTTAATATCACTATGGTCACCTTTGAAGTACTCCCCTTGGGAAGGTATGAACCAACTTCAGCAGCTAGTCCATTCTTCAAAATAAGTTTAGAACTCTTTTTCTGAAATGACCATTACAGCTATTATATAGCACACAAAAAAATTCAACAACAATAATAAACACCACGCAGCAAGGCACCACCACCCACCACATGTTAATAGAAACACAGTTGTGAGACACTGATGTACCAAGGTTATGAAATCTTAGCAAGTTTTTCATATAGTGCTGCCAACATAAGCACACACTAGTAGGTTCCTGAACTTAATTGTCAAATTTTCCTACAACAACAGCTCTGATGGGGAAAAAGCGTTTCAAAATTGCTTTGAAGGGTGGACTAGATGCTAGTGTCAGTACATAGCTTACCAAGTGAAGTACTTTGAAGGTGTCCATAGTGATATTCAGCAATGAGATATGTGGTATTTTTTCTAGGATGAGTCCACAAATTTAATATTCAGATCCTTCCTCATTTTTACATGTGTGTGTGTATGTGTTAGGTTATTTCCCATCCATAGTGAAGTTGATATCTAAATTTTATAATGTAGGACATTTACCCCTAAATTAAACATTATGTTCCTGGTTCTGAGAAATTTTGTTTCTATACTGGGGATTTATTTCCTAAAGTAACCTAGTTCTTTTCAATATCTATCTAAAAGTATGAGAAAATAATTTATTCTTATCACACAGTCACTTTCAAATGACTATTCAGTTAGTGTATTTAGGGTTTTATTTTACACTTTCTTTGACATCTATCCAGCCAAAATGTACGCCTTGATTTCAGTCATCTGAAAGTTAAATACTTACTTGTATTTTTCATATTAACCTATTGCCTTCTCCTTAGTAGTTCTTTTGGAATTTTATAGTGTTTTCTTTTCTAAAACACGGATCTATTTCAAAATGATTTGTGCATTTACCTTTACTTATGAATCTTTTATTCTACTCACTCATATTGTTATCATTGCTAGTTAAGAACAAGATTATTTTGTCTTATTTTTTAAATTTGTTCTTCTGTATGTGTGCTTCTTTGGTTTCTTTCAGACATTGTAGAATTGGCATCATGTTAAATAGTAATTAATTGTTTTGTTGGGTCTTGCTACTACTGCAATCACAAGACTAAACTTCATTATCCACTAGCCATTTGGCACCACTACTACTGTTGTCTAAGGCTGGGAACTACATTTCTCAGAATCTTCCATGTATGGTTCCAGATCCATGTTTGCAATGCAAGGAGATTGTGTGAAATTTGAGAGGTGAAAGCAATGTAGAAATCATTATATTCTGGAGACAGGTATAGCCAAATGTACAGGGAGATGAGATCTGTACAGCAGCATCCTGGTGAGCTCCAGAGTACAACCCACTTTGCTGGTAAAGCAGATGGTGTGAGCTTCTCACTGATTCTCAAGTAGCTTCCCTGTCACTCCTCTAATTGTCAGTAATCCCCTAATTCTATGGCAAATCAGTTATACAGGAAGACCTCATTTAATACAATCCATGAATTCTTGGAAACTGTGACTTTAAGCAAAACAATCTATAATGAAACCAATTTTATGATAGGTTAACTGATATCAAACTTCACCAAACTCCTAAATAAAGACTCAAATCAATTCCAATATTAAACATTAGAATAGGAATTCTGGGAAGATGGCTGACTGGTAGCAACCCTCATCATAGGCTCCTGAGTAGAGGAAGAAAAACCGGATAGAATCAGACTCTATGAAGCCAAAGACAGGGAGCTGAGCCAAGAAAGAAGTCTGGCACTCTGTAACTCCAAGGAAGAGCATTCAAGAAAACAAATTACAGGTACAAAGCCTATTGACTAGAGGATGAGAAACCCCCTCCCCCAAGCAGAAGGCCTACTGCAGGCTATCTGCGAACAAGCAGGGAACAAAAGACCTCTCATTTTACCTCACTGGAGACAGCATTAAACTCCAGGTGTCTTTCTCCAAGGAGGTCCCACTTATGAACCTACACACCACTCCTCTAGGCATAAAATTGAACAGATATTTTTCCCCACAAGTCCAAAATCCCAGTCTACCCTTTCCTCCTTGCATGGTAGTCTGAAGTTCTGCCCCCTACAGATCATAGAGTGTTTGATCTTGACCTGAGAGACCTGGGCATATTGTAGACTGCCAACAGTCAGGATGGAATCTGTGACTAATAGGAAAGAAAGAAGGTGTGGGAAGAAAGGGACACTTGGTGAGAAGAGGAGCA
Organism: Perodicticus potto; assembly: GCA_963574655.1. Classification (NCBI taxonomy): domain Eukaryota; kingdom Metazoa; phylum Chordata; class Mammalia; order Primates; family Lorisidae; genus Perodicticus; species Perodicticus potto. The sequence continues at coordinate 13,674 of CAUYRH010045296.1, forward strand.
GTCCCCTGGTTATGACTATGCCCAGTCAGTGGTAGTGTTGACCCTTGGGTTCTGGCTGTGTCTGGCGGGATGGGGTGTAGAATCCCCAGCTCTGATAGCACTCACAGCAGGAGAATGCTTGCCAGGTGGACTGAGTTTGGCAGACAGGGGTGGTCCCTGCTGGGCCTGCGAGCAGAGGCTTGATAGGCGTGAACTGTGACTTGAGAGCCAGGGTGTGATCTTCTGATTCCAACAGAACCCTGGAGCAGTCGCTTACTGCCTGTGAACCAAACCTGAGGGGTAGGGTGTGCCCCACTGCCTCTAGCAGGGCTGGTGAGCAGAGGCTTATCAGGTGAGGACTGAGACCTGCAAGTAGAGTGTGGTGCCCTGATTCTAACAGAGCCTGCAAACAGAGGGTGCCAGGTAGTGGATTGAGACTGGCAGGCAGGGCATGGTCCCCTGACTCCAACTGGTCTGGCAAGCAGAGGCTAGCTGTGTGTAGACTGAAACCAGAGGGCAGGCCCAGTGCCCTGACTCCAACAGAGCCTGCAAATAGAGACTTTCCAGGCAGTAGATTGAGTCTGGCAAGGGGAGGGGCATAGTTCCCTGACTCCAACTGGTAAGGCAAGTAGAGGCTAGCTGTGTGTGGACTGAGACTGGTGGGCAAGGCATTGCCCTTGGCTCCAGCTGGGCCTGTGAGCATAGAAGCAGACGATAGTGTGGACTGAGTCTGGTGGGTGGGAGTGTGGATCCCTGGATCCAATTGTGCTTTGAATCCCTTTGTTTTGAATTGTCCTTAAATCCCTCTCTGTTGGGCAGGGTTTGCACTGCCATAGACCATTTGGTTGGAACCTATGTCTGGGGCTGTCCACTCAGGGACATTCTGAGATTGACTTTCAAAGTTCTGTAATGGAAAAGAACTGAAGGGCGGGGACTGGGTGCCGCAGCTGTTTGTAACGCTAGACAATCAAGATTTAAATCTAATAATCTGGTTTCTTAGGATCGGGTAGAGGTTGGCTGATATCAAAACAGAGCTAGCCTTCACTATCTCACAAGTAGCTTCTCAGAGTCTCTGGCCAAAACTCTGAAAGGGGCCTTTGTAAGGTTGTAGGAGATAAGCCACAATTACAAAACCTAGAGCTTTGGTAAGGGGCTATTTCTACTACTTGGGAACCCCAGTTCAATCTCACCCTACCAGTTCTAATAACCAAACAGTGGAAAATAAACATGGTACAGACCCAACAGAAGAACTCTGGCAACACGAATAACCAGAGTAGATCAACCCCCTCCCAAGAAATGACAAAGGAGATAAACTGAAGATGCCATGCACAAATAAATGGAAGCAATGTCAGAAACTGAAGTCAGAATATGGATTGCAAATAAGATAGATAGATTGGAAGAAAAGATAGAAATTGAATTCTAAAGAGTAGTTCTAAAGTTGTCTCAAGAAATTAATGAATTCAAAGTCCAAGTCACAAAAGATATGGACATAATGAGAAAAGAGATAGCAGAGCTCAAGGAAACAAAAAAATTAGTTGAGGACCTCCAAAATACAGTAGAATCCCTCAGTAATAGAGTTGACCAGGCAGAAGAAAGGATCTCTGAAACTGAGGACAAAGCTTTTGAATGTCCTCAAACACTCAAAGAGGCAGACAAATAGAGAGCAAAAACTGATCATTCCTTGAGAGAGTTGTGGGGTCACTCCAAAAGATCAAACATTCATCTTATAGGTGTGGGAAACTGTGGAGGACTCCCCCCACTTTTTACTGGCAAGAGCCAGAACAGGGAGGTAAAAGTTGAGATGGCCAGAACTAGAGATAAGCAGCACAGTAGTTCCCAAGAAGTAAATGAGCTTCTTCCCTGTGAGAGTATAAAAGTCTGGAAGAAAAATAAAGTGTTGTCAAAAATAAGAGAAGTCTCAGCCTGACTGAGTCCATTTTCCTCTGTGTGTGTGTGTGTGTGTTTTCATCCTGGCATCCCCTCCTCAGAAACTCACTAGTGGACGGTGGGTCCATCATATAGGAATTCCTAAGGGAGAAGAGGATGGTCCTAAAGGCACAGATTTTGGAGGAGAATTTCCCAAAGATTGCAAGAGATACAGAACTTCAGATAGCAGACAGGTTCCTAACCCCCAGCAAGACTCAATCCAAATAAAACATCTTCTAGACACATTGTGATTAACTTTGCTAAACTGAAGATGAAGAAGAAAATTCTGCAAGCAGCCAGACACAAGAAAATCATCACCTACAAAGGGAGAAATATCAGATGACTGCAGATCTCTCAGCTGAAACGTTTCAAGCCAGAAGAAGATGGTCATCAACCTTCAATCTCCTAAAATGAAACAACTTCCAGCCCAGGATACTCAATCCAGTTAAACTGAGATTCATTTGTGATGGAGAAATCAAATACTTTAATGACATAGACATGTTGAAGAAATTTGCCATAACTAAACCAGCTCTCCAGGATATTCTCAGACCCATCCTCCACAATGACCAGTGCAATGCTCTATCTCCAAAGTAAACTCACCCAGAAATTTTTGAACAAAACCCAA
>CAUYRH010045297.1:0-35530 GCA_963574655.1 Perodicticus potto
AAGCAAGTCAAAAAACTGTGTATGCCACACCTTTTGGGGGCAAAACACGATTGTAAGAGGGACTTTACCCAACAAATGCAATCAGTGTAACATGGTTTCTTGTACCCTCAATGAATCCCCAACAATAAAAAAAAAAAAAAATAAAAAATAAAAGGCAAAAAAAAAAAAAAGAAAGAAAGGGGGGGTTTTGTGATTTAAAAGCTTGGAAAACTGCATATATTATCAGTCGTCTCTTGGAAGTTCATATTTGCTTATTAAAGCAAATGAAAAACCTTCAATAAAAATAACAACTTAAGTATCAAGTAACTATTTCCCAAATGTATTTGTCCATGAAATGCCTTTTTTTTTTTTTTTAACTGTAAGGTCTACACATAGATATATTTGGAATAGAAATTTTATTCATTTCCTAAGAGGGACTTGGTCCATTTTTTTCTGTTCCACAAACCAAAAACAGGTCCTGGAATATAGTAGGTACTCAATTGATATTTGTTAAATAAGTGGACAAATATTTATTGAGCATCTATTATTTAACCAGTCACAAGGAATATAATGGTGAAAAAATAAAAGGCCCCTCTCATCCTGTAACTGACTGTCTACTGGAGAAGAATATAAATAGGCAAGTATACGTTTATAAGTTTATGTTTTAGATAACACTTATGAAAACAATTTGTTGAGATGGAGGCAGAGGGAATGTTATTTTCAGAGATAAGCAGCTAGCCATTTAATTCACTTACCCAAACAAGCCAATAATCAACCAGGATCTGAATATTTCTTTCTTTCTTTCTTTTTTTTTTTTCTTTTGTTGTTGTTGCAGTTTGGCCAGGCCTGGGGTCGAACCTGCCACCGTTGGCATATGGGGCCGGCGCACTACTCACTGAAACACAGGCACCGCCCAGATATTTCAAACATCAACTTTCATTCAGATCACATGTTGAAGAAGATTGTATGTATTAATAAAGGTCCTTTCATAAAACTGATGTCATAATCAAAAGGACTTAAAGAGAGTTTTATAAAGCGATTCTTTACAGAAATGTGGACAATATTAAAGGGGGAAAAAAGGGAAGAGGATCTCAAGAACCAAAGACAGCGAGTAGCCATTAGCACCCTTAGACCTGAAAGACAAGGGAATCAGTGGAAGCAGGGCATTGGGGGCTGGCTAAAACTAAATTATGTTTCATTGTTTAGGTCATATGGAGGCAGCACAAATCACTTCTATCTAAATAGGCCACAATTATAATTCCATGTAGACAAAAACCAAATCTGTCTTCTTGACTGTCTCTGAGCACCTATTACAGTCCTCACTATCCAACAGTGGCCCTCCTCAATACAATTTATACATGCACTCGCTTTGAATGCATAAATTGCATCCAACAGACATTAACTTTTTTGAACAGCAATAATATGTGATTAAATGGAAAGAACTCATTTCTTTGTATGGAGTTTTAATTCTTCTGAAATATTGCATATAAAGTAGTTACCACAGTCACACAGTCAGGGTAACTTTTATAAGATTTTAAATGTTTCAAGTTTAGAACTGTGCTCTATTTGGCAATTATATATTCCAAATGAGGAAAACTATTCTCCTGGGGGTCTAGTGAAGAAACCAGAGAAATCAGCAATAAACTGAACAGAGTTTTTAAAAGGATACTTCCACAAAGGTGCAAAGGTCCTTTTACATTTAGTTTTAAGTGTGTGAATAGTGAATTAAAAACACCTTAGAAAAAAATATTTTTGCCATATAAAGGAACTTATCATTAATTTGCATGTACAATTACATTGTTCCATTCTATGTGAAAAAAGATTTATTAAGCATTAATGTCACTTTTTGAAAGAATAAACTGGCTCTAGATAATTAAAAATTCATGTAAAAAAGGATTTGTTGAGATTGCATAAATTCACATTTGAAAAAACCCACTGGGCATGAGAATATATGGTAGGGCATCATACGCGCTAAATGCTAAGATTATTTTTCTTCCCTGTTTAATGTTTATAGCAGAGAACATATAAGCAATTAAAAACCAAGCGGCAGCATTATGGCCAAAATCTATCTTTTTGCTAGTATTCATCATTCATGTGCTTTGGATGGAATTGACTCAGTGCCCCCAGAGATGGGCATGACTCAAGGTTGGCCATACAAAGCTACAGTGATTACTGCAAAGACTGGTATAATCAGAGTCAATAAGGCACAAGGATGAAGAAGATAAAAGAGTCAGCAGGTTCATAAAACATGTGTGTAAGTGTATATAAAATATAGGGATATTTTGGTGATGCAATCAATAGAATTTGCTAATAGTTTAGATAGTGTAAGAAAAAAGAAGAGTCCAGATTGATCATCCTGGACATTGAGGCGATGATGGACCATTCACTGAGATAGCAAACACAAGAGAAGAACTAGGTTTTATGGAATACAAGTTAAGGGTCTAGATTGAGACAGCATTAATTTGAGACGCCTGCTAGATACACAATAAGAGATGTCAAGTATACAGCTGTATAAATGAGTTTAAGGGAAACTTAGAATTCCTTGGGGTAGATTCGTAATAGTAGAGTTGCTGGATCAAAGGTTATGTGCATTTTTAGAGTTGCGCTGGAGCCAGCTGGCTAGGATGGCCAGTGCAACATTGAGTAGAAGCGGTGAGAGTGCGTGTTCTTGTCCTGTTCCTGATGGGAGAAAGCATTTGGTCTAACAATTACGTATGAGGTTTGCTGTAGGTTTTGACAAAATGCCTTTTTTGATAAAAAATAAGCTCTATTTTCTTATTATTTTTTGAGTTTTGTAAAAGACTTTTTCTATGTGAGATGAGATGATGTTTTTTGCCTACATTTTGTTAATGTAGTAAATAAAATTGATTGACCTTGGGCTTCTGGGCTAACCTTCATTTGCTCAAACTATGTTATATATTGCTGAATTCTATTTGCTAGAATGTTGTTAGGAATTTTTCTACCTATATTCATGAGGGATAGTCTGTAGTTTTATTTTTTGTGATGCCTGGTTTCGGTATCCCAGTATGCCAATGTCATAAAACGAATTGGAAATCATTTCTCCCTCTTCTATTTTCTGAGTTTATATAGTAATGTTTCTTCCTTAAAAGTTTGATAAAATTGACCAATGAAGTCATTTGTGCCTGGAGTTTCTTTTATAGGAGTGTTTTAAACTAAAGAGTTCAATGTCTTTAATAACTAATGCGCTGATCAGATTTTTATTTCTGCATTCAGTTTTGGTAATTTGTTTCCTTCAAAAAGAAATTTGCCCTTCTCATTCAGGTTGTGAAATTTATTGGCATAAATCTATTCACAATATTTCCCTTTATCCTTGAAATATCTTTAATAATTTTTATTTTCTGTATTTCTTGACCAATCTAGCCAAAAGTTTATAAATAGTATTATTAACCTTTTCAAAGAACCAGCTCCTTCTTCTAAGAACAAGGATATTCTCCTACATTACCACAAGGCCATTATCTCGCCCAAGAAATTTAACAATGTCAGGGACTATGGGATGGGGAAATGAGGAATGACTGCTAATGGGTGTATAGTTCCTTCTAGGGATGATAAAAATGTTATTATTTTTTTTTTTTGAGACAGAGCCTCAAGCTGTCACCGTGGATAGAGCGCTGTGGCATCACAGTTCACAGCAACCTCCAGGTCCTGGGCTCAAGTCCTGGCTCCGCCTCCCAAGTAGCTGGGACTATAGGCGCCCACCAAACCCCGGCCATTTTTTTTTTTTTTTGCAGCCGTCATTATTGTTTGGCGGGCTGGGGCTGGATTTGAACCCGCCAGCTCAGGTGTTCATGGCTGGTGCCTTAGGCACTTGAGCCATAGGCGCCGAGCCAAAATGTTATTTTTTTTTTTTTAAGACAGAGTCTTTCTCTGTTTGCCCTGGGTAGAGTACCGTTGAGGCATAGCTCACAGCAACCTCAAACTCCTGGCTCAAGTGATCCTCTTGCTTCAGCCTTCTGAGTAGCTGGGACTATGGGAAACCTGCTACAACACCTGGTTAGTTTTTCTATTTTTAGTAGGGGAGGGGTCTTCATTCTTGCTCAGGTTGGTCTCAAACTCCTGAGCTCAAGTGACACCCGCCTCAGTCTCCCAGAGTGTTAGGATTATAGGCATGAGCCATTGTGCCCAGTAAATAAAAATATTCATTTAACTTTGTATTCCAGTGTTTTCAAGCTTCATCCATGATGTGGCATATATCAGTACTTTTTATGACTGAAAACATTCCATTATTTGGATATATCATATTTATATCCACTCATCACTCCATATCAGGTTATACAGCTCTTCCTAACCTCATTATGTGAAAATTTCTCCTCAAAAGACAAGCTGGGTATGATAGCACACACCTGAAATACCAGCTCCTCAGGAGGCTGAGGCAGTAGGATTGCTGGAGCCTAGGAATTGGGTACCACCTTGGGACCAGCCCCCAGTCCCTGAGACTGTGATTTTATTTGAAAATAGTGTTTTGGCAGATGACTAAGTTAAGACGAGGTCATGAGGGTGGGCCCTAATCCAGTATGTCTGGTGTCTTTATAAACAGGGGAAATTTGGACACACAGGAAGAAACCCATAGAGGAAAGATAATGTGAAGACACAGAAAGAAGATGATAAACAGCCACAGAAAGCCTGAAGCTATCAGAAGCTACGAAAAAGGAATGGAATAGATTCCCCTTACAGCACTCAGAAAGAACCAACACTATACACCCCTAGGTTTTAGACTTCCAGGCTCCAGAACTGTGAAACAATAAATTTCTGTTGTTCAGAGCAATAAGTTTGCATTACATTTTTAGGGTAGCCCCAGTAAAGTAATACACTGGGGATCAGTAGATGCCTCCTAGAACATGAGACTCACTTTCCCTCATTTTTTGGTCTCTGTCGATTTCTCTTACTTTCTTACTTGTACAACTTCACATTTCAAAATATGTTTTAAAAAATATTTTATCCAGAAATTTGTCTTCTTTTGGAAATATTTTTAAAGGATATCTAGTGTTCATTTTGTTGGAAATGGAAGTCTGCTTGATTCTTCAAGGATATCTTTCTGAAATTAGAGTTCAGTTTTCTCTCAAGTACTTGTCATTACTTTCTGTGTCAAATTTTATTTTTGTCCCTTAATTGTGCCTAATATTCTGTTGTATTCTGTGCATGGTATTTTATTTCTCCCCAAATTGCTAGCTCCTTGAGGGCTGAGCTGGTGTGTTACTCACCTTTGAATACTCAGCATATAGAACAATACTTCACATATAATAAGTATTTAATAAAAAAGTACATTCAGTATTTAAACTGAATGTGCTTGTATATTGAATAGATGCATTTGTATGTAAAGTTGCTTGGAGTAATAGCTTTAAATCTTAATTCAAAATTTGTATTTTAAATTTGCAAAATGCCTATTTTACTCAGGGTCATGGTCATCTAAAGGGATTTTGTGTTCTTTCTGACTAATATGATTAAATCTTAGCCTCAAGAAACCTCTTGGGTTTTGGCTTTCCAAGTTTCCTGTATTAGAGTTTGAAGTGACTTTTTATTAATAAATATTATTTATAATTATTACAACCTTGTAAAGTAAATATTACACTCATTTTACACAAGAGAAAAGAAAAGGTCAGAAAGGTTAAGTGCCTGTTCCAAGGTGAGATACGTAGTAAGTACCAGAATTATAAATAAAGTTTATCTGGCTCTAAGGCGAGTCACTATCCCATATCGACTACTTATTATGAATCCCATTTTGTAATGGTTATGAAACTCCTTGATATTTTTCTATTCCTATTTGATTCAGAGTATCACAGTCACTTGTTCCAAAATAATGAAAAATATATTTCAAAATACCTGCTCATATGGATATATTTTCTGTCTAAGCAGTCACTTTCCATTGCTTGGCTGATATATTTGTTACATGTAAACATCCTCAGAGATTATATGCTAGAAAAGCAAGTAATTATTTTGAGGTAGCTTTTCCTTTTTCTCCTCAGTAAGGAACATTTTCCAAAGTAGGATATTTAAATCCACACCATCAACCTTCCAATAAGATTTATCCTAATAAAGGTTCTTTTTGCTGGAATCTATACCACACAGTACCATGCATTTGCTTGTACCCTGCTTACTTTCCAGTTGCTATAGTATACCATATGTAAACTTTATTTACCTAAATAGTTTTTAAGTTCCTTGAGGTCAGGAATGAATTTTCTGTCACTCGGTATACCCATAATAATAGCTGCCATTTATTAAAGGTTTACTCCGTACCAGGAATATTACACACATTTCATTTATTTACAATAACATGGCAAATTAGGTATTATTACCTCCATTTTACAGATGTGGAAAGCCTTAGATATAATTAGTCCCAAGATTGTAAACCTATTATTAAGTGACCATAATGATGGGTGCTTAATATGTGACTGTTGAATTGACTGATTTGTGGTAATTTTCCTGAAAGATTTTTTCCATCTGGCCATAGTGCAGTAGAAAAAGACAACAGTTCATATCCTTATGTTATAAATTACTAGCCTTGATAGTAACTTGCCACGGGCAAGTTATTCAACATCATCAGATCTGAGTTTTCTGATATGTAAAATGGGATAATAAAATCCAATCCACAAAGGGTTTTTGAATATTAAGGTAGGTAATATAGATGCAAAATAAAGATTGATTTATTAACTTGTTTATTGTGTTTCTTTTCTTTTACTGAAATGCAGGTTTAATGAATAAGTGAATAAAGAAGTACCAAAAACAAGACATTTATCAAAATACCTCTTGTTTTCTTTAGATGTGTAGATGGGATTTAATAGCCTATAAATTTTGAATAAATTCAATATAATTCAGAATTTTATTGTTTTTAATATGCTAAAATATTCATAACTACATTAAAGCATTTTCAGAGAATACTTTGAGATCAATTACTATCATGCTTCTTAAGCAGAAACCACTTGTTTTTAGGATGTTCATAGCCCTTTCCTAAATATTTGGATTTTATTTCTTAAAATATGAGATAAGAAACCAGCAATCTTTTAATCTAATGGAAAGACATTACATGTTACATGTTTTTTACCACTCCTTTCCTCCAACATAATAGACGATTTTGGTGTGAGACAATTTTTCTGTCGGTAGATTTAATATTATTGTTGTTCTGTGGCTTCAATTTTGTGTCTGATGTTTTGATCTTATTTTTCTTTGGTATGTTCTGTTGCTGAGTAGAGAAATCTTACAGTAGTCATATACTGTTTTTGTTTAAATTCTGCATATTTAAACTCAAAACAATTATACATAATATTATTTTACCATAGAAATGATAATTTACCTTATACTAATCCTAAACATAATCTCTGTTTGCAAAAGACAACTTCATCCTGGTAATTTGAAATACAATATTTTCCTTAAAAAGCACTGATCAAATTATGTTGGTAAGCCAGAAATTCTATTTGCTGACCTTAGGTGCAAGATCTTTCAGTAAGATCTGATAAACTAACAAGTATTTGGGTGTACTTCTTAAAATTTAGAATATTAATAAAATAATATGTGTCATTGTTTATATATAATAGTAATATGTTTAAAGAACTGTGTTTTAAATCTTTAAAACATGAGAAATAAGCCCTTCTTAAAGAAATTGAAAGCAATCATTGATATTCAGCTGATGTTGTTATGTACAATTCTCTATTATATTGCCGCATTAATATTTTCCCTATGACATCTGGAATGCCCCTAGTCCCTCTGGACTAAAAAAAACATATATATCTTCTTTCTTTTAACAGTTTTTGTATAGAGTTATTTGTTTTTCGGTAGGCACATGGTATATTTAAACAACTGTAGGCAGTCTATACTAGCTCAGAGCCATTTTGATTAGTCTTGAGCAAATTAACACCATTGTCAGTTCAAAACTGTCTTCCATGTGGCCCTACACTGCCTTCACATTTAACAGTCCTTTAGTCTAGTCCAGATGTCCAACTGTATCCATGCACTCTTTTAGAATGGTGTTGAGTTTGCTACTTTGGGATAGAATATGTGTCTGTTGTATGTCAGTAAAACATATTATATATGCAATTTATACATAGTGACCATAAACAGTGTTTTTTCCTAGCTACATGTTTCCAAGGCATTACCTAAGTGAAGATTGCAGAACGTGTCACAGGAAACTGGAGAATTAAATAAAGAAAATTATTTTATTTGTATTTACCATTGTGATGTAATGGGAAAAAATGTTTTTGGTCTTATTTGCCCTGCTTTTGGATTCTTGGACAAATGTCTTTTACTAGTTTCCATAACAAGACTTACTTTTAGATTCTTTAGCAAATTTCCCATCATGTAATTATTGCTAAATTAACCTGCAGGCATGGCTGTCTAAAACATCTAAAATATCCATTCATCCTCCTGTCACTATTACCATTCTATTTCTAATATTTAAAATTTCCAAACCGTGGATGTTAAGTGACTTTTTAAAATATATTTGACTTATGACAAGAATTTGAGACAATAATTATGTTGAACTAAGACCTGCATCAGTGTTTTCAGTTCTAAGTTTTTAATTTAAATGCTTCCCAGGATCATTAATGAAAATGGTCTAACTTATATCTAAAATATTATCAGCATGTATCTATTTAGTACATCAAAATTTAAAGTGAATTGGTAGTATTTGTTCAAAATATCCATTAGGAAGAAATAATCTCAACACACAGACATATACATAAAGACACTCATATAGGATGGGACCAAAAAACATTATTTTGATTACCTGCATAGTACTAACAATATACTTATGGCTAACTATAGAAAACTTTGGTCAATGTGACCCATGCAAAATATAATTATAAAATAACAAACACTACAATTAAAATATACAATTTACCAGTAGGAATAATTTATTTTTTAAAAGTTGCTTTGGATTTAATATAGTCCTCTATTCATATTTTTCTATAAGTATTAACAATTTTTTATTAGTTAAAATAATTAGCCTTATTTTAATATGACAAATTAAAATACCTTATATTATTTTCTGAAGACCAGAAATTAAATTTAAGATCTTCTAAATCTTAATTTTATGCTGAAAATCTCAGCATGTGTCAATATACTAAGTATTTTTAACACTTCAGCTTATTATATTTTAAATATAAAGGCATAATTGCTGTAGCCTAAAGCACAACTTTTTTCACTTTATTTTAAATAAAATACAGAATGAATCCTTTTTCACTCACAAACCTATGATAAATTTGAATTAACAGGGATAATAACTACTTTTTAGCATCACTAAATGTGACTTTAAAAGTTGAATTATTCTTGGTGAATAGGTAAATAGATGGCTGAGGAAGTGGAAATAAAGGAGAATTGGAAACCTCTATCTAGAAACCTCTATTTTTGTTTCTTACCTAAAATGTGGAGACAAAATAGAAAAAGTTTTTTAAAAAGGATGAAAGACACCCAAAACCATAGGTGATAATATAGTGAAATATTTTTTAAAACTACTGTTTTAATTATATTTTGAAAAAGAATTTCTAGAGTGATCAGTTACATTTATACCTTATGATTATCATATAATATCTTTCACAGTTAAAAAGCATTCCACAATACACACTGTTGCCTACGTGAATATTGACTTATGGAATATTATACTGTTAATCATCACCAATGCTGCTTAATTTAATAATTTGATCTCATTTATTCTTCTAACATGTATTTTTATTTCACCTTGAAGCATCACCACTCTATAATGCTACTAGTTCAGAAATTAATTATTCTAGGCCTTTCAAATGTTAATGTTCATTCATATCTGTTCCAAACTTTGACAAAAGAAGAAATAAATGTTCATTTTGAAATGGCCTGTTTAGGTTTTGTCTGAAGTGCTTGAATTAGCAAAATGGGCATCAGTATGCTGCTGTACCATTGAGGACAGTCACTATTTAATAAAAATATCTGAAGGAGAAAACTATGGACCAAGAATTCCCAACATGTACAATACAATAATTCCAAAATATTAGAAAAGGAGATAGTTACATGTATTTTTTTGTGCACGAAATAGCCAAATTGAAGAATAATCATTCCTAAAAGGCAGCAGATTATTTATTTTAGGAAATCGTGTTTCCAAAGGATAGATTTTAAACACAGATTTCTTTATCAACATGTTATGCACACTGTATACTAAGGAGAAGGAGGGGAGTGGACTGTATTTTAATATGGTGTGATAATTTGTTTGCACTACTAGATTAAACATTTACAATTAAGAGATGATGGCTGTTTTTCTTTATATGTGAATTTTCATTATTCATATAACACATTTGAACATCTAAAGTACATAATGAAAATAAATTTGGTCAGCATCATAATACTTTTTATCATTTTTTTTTTTCTAAGTACCTACTGATGAAATTTAAAAGAGTAGAAGCTTCTGTCTCCAAAAATTTCCAGGAAGATTTTTTAGTTTTTCAAGCATCAATTCTAGAAACACTCTCCTTATTTTCATGTTTAAGGACAATATCACTTTAATTATACCAATTAAATGTGTTTGAAGTCCTGGTAAATTAGTTCTTTCACAGCATTGGTTGGACATAGGATTTGTTCTTAGTGCCCAAAAGAAATGACGTGAAGTTGGATAAAGATTTAGTGGTTTTGTACTTCCTTCCCAAAAGAGCTGATGTTTTTGGCTGGTTATTGTTGTTGTCGTGCGTGTGTTTATGTGTGTTTATGTTTGGAGGAGGGAGATGTGAGGGAAGAGAGAAAGTCTGAATACATAATTATTGAATAGGCCTACACTAAAATTCTTCCTTGATCGATGAGGACGGGGGCTGGGAGAGAGAGGTGAGGTGGAACAACCGAAGTGTAATAGTATCTGTGTCGTTTTAAAAAATGTACAAACTGTCCTCCTGTCCCCGTCCTTCTCCCCTTACGTGCCGGTACCCCTGGACGGTTCAGAAGCCATTTTAGTACTCAGGAAGCAAAAAATGTGAGTTCCACATGTGCTTTTGCAGGTGCTGTGGTGGCAAGGACAAGCTTTGCTCACTTGCCAGGTGTGTTACCATGCTGTTATTTAATGTCTTTGAGGATTAAAGACAGCACAGAAAATTCCAAACCCACATCCTAACAGCTGAAGCTCACCCTGTGTTTCTACAGTCAATGGCAAAACATTTCACTGGAACCTTAATTTACCAAGTCTACATCCAGATCTAGGGAATTTTGACTCTTTTAAAGCACCGCTGATGATCCATACAGTATCCGATTTTTCGAAACTATTCCAGATTGAAAAAACAAGACCCCTTCTAGACGTTTTGCGCACCCCAGCCCTGCAATTCGCGGGGTTTCGGGCTGAGGGTCTTCTGAATTGAACATGCATTTTCAGTCCTGGGTGTCTAATAATTTATGGGGAGAAAGGCAAAAACCATAGGGCAACTTTCCGAATAGTCTAAAGGGCTAAGAAGCCAGAGAGGCATTTGCCTCCGCGCAGTTGGACGCGAGGCTCTGCGCCCGGCTGTCCTCAGCTGTCATGGGGGGAGGGGAGGGACCGCTGGCTTTGGCTCACGGCGCTGAGTCGCACCAGCCGCCCCGCTGCGTCCCGCCGCCAGCTCACCTCCGCGGAGAGCCGGGCACTCACCGGGCCGCCGGCCCCCGCTCCCACGCCGCCCTCAAGCCCCAGTCCTCAGGCACAGGTCGCGGGAGCCATCCAGTGGGATGGCTGCCTCCTCCTCGGGGACTGTTGCTGAGGGCCAGGACCCGGGCGGGGTGCGGGGGGGGCTGGACGCCCGAGTAGCCCGCAGCTCCCGGGGTGCTGCGGCGACGGCCCGGAGGCGCCGGAGCCCGCTGCCCCTCCCCGCCCCCAGCTCCCGCCTCCTGCCCGCTGCGCACTGCGCCAGCTCGCCCCAGCCGGCTGGCGCGGCCGCGCACTCACTCGCTCCGAGGGCAGCTCCAAGGTTACCCAGGGGTGGGGGCTGGGGCGGGCTCCGGCCACGGCCCTTCTCCGCTGCTTTCCCATCTCCGCGGCCCTCGGCCGCTCCAGGACCACCGGGATCCAAGCCCCAAAGCCGAAGGCGCTCCAAAGTCCGGAGAGGGGAGTCGAGCTGCGAGGCAGGCAGGCGTCTGGGCTGGGGGCAGCCTGAGTTGGCTCCCGGTGCCCGGACAGCCGGGTCAGGCGAGGTCGCGGCAGCAGGGGGCTGTGGCTCCGGCGGGCCCGCTCCGTGCCGCGCTAGCTGGGCCGGGGGCAGCGCGCGGGGGCTGCAGGCAGCTCCGAGGCGCCCCAGGCGCCCCGGGCTGGTAGGGGGGCAGAGACAAGCGGGCGGCCAAACCTGCCGAGGAAACTAACTAAATAAAAGGAGACTGTTATTTAAGGCGCGGAAATTTGAAATATTTGGACAGGAAGAGAAAAGAAAAGAAACTTTAGAGAGGGAGGGGGGGAAAACGCGAGCTAACGGTTTTGAAGCTTCCCCACCCCCACCCCGGGCTGATCCGCGCGCCCTGAGGGAGCCCTGGGCTCCAGCTTTCTCACTTGGGCTCTGGGGGCTGGAATTGGAGCCTGGAGAACGAGTTTGAAAGGGACAGAAAAGATGTCCTCGCAGCCCCTCGGTAGAGTGCTTAGGTTTGCTATGTGCAGAGCTTTACTCCGATCTCAGGCAGGAGGTTTGTCTCCTGCCTCTCGGAGGTTCCTGCGTGGATCTGTTTTCATGGAACTGCCGCGTAAAAGCAAAACGGTCTCAGGATATCAAGACAGGGACTTTCCCCCTAGAGCCTTTTCACGAAGGTTGCTGAGGGCAGTCAGGGAGGCGGTGAGGACCACCCTTTCTCGCCGCAGCACTGCAACCATCCCGCGCTTATGGACTATTTCTACCACCGGTAAAAGCCGAAAGCACCTTTCTGGGAACTGAGATTTTGAAACCAGTCCTGACCTACAGATTCTACTACGTTCATTTGATCAATAGGACAAGGGAAACTTGTCGTATTGCCCAGTAAATTACTTTCCCAGGACGGAATACTTTATTAGTCCTAAGTGTGTGTGTGCACATGAACTCATACCCATTGCGAGATGCATTACAGTTTATCAGAAAACTATTAATTCCCTACCAAAAATACAATAAAAGACACTTGGCTTAGTAGTTCAGGGAACAGAACATGGACTGAGGTCCTGTTAGGCCCCCCACCCCCAGGTATGAACTTGGCTGAGCCTGTTTCCTGGTATGAGTGCGGAGACAGAGTGAAGAACTGAATTTGAGAGCGCATCTCCGCTTTGTATCCTCCATCCTTACTGTAGCGTCTTTCCCTGGGACTCTATTAATTGGCACTTGCACCCCACTCTCTTGCATCTGAGTAAGTTTAGACTCCTCCCCACCTCTGTTCACTGCAAATTAGACTCCATTAAACTCAGCAGCATCGGTTCTTCCATCCTGTACATTTCGGGATATTCAAGAGTCTTACTGAATATTGTCGAGGTTTTTGAGAGATTGAGTAATGGCTTTTCATATTTCCTAGAGGGGACCACACAACTCATTTCTAAAATACTTAGATTAGCAAAGCTACTTCCTGCGAAGAGCCAGAGCAATGTTTTAATGCCTAGCAAATTTTAGGCTGATGAAAAGATAGAGCTTCCTCCCCCGTTGTGCTGCGACCACCCGAGAACAAAGCAATTGCAGAAGTACTTCTTTTTTTGCTCATGAAATCTTTGAAAGGAATTTTTACCTTATAGTACATGCTGAGACTGGATACTGTAAAATCCATTTTAAATTCAGAACGTCCATCTTTACAGTTGCTACTTACATAAGAAGCACTTACTTTCAGTAATAATGTTCTATTTTAAAAAATATTCAGCTAAGGTAGTATATTTTGCATTGTGACTATTTTTGAACACAAAATACTTTTTTCTTTAAAATCATCTCAATTTCTACTTCCTTTTTAAAAAAGTGCTTTGAGTTTAATTTTATGTTGCCATCAAAAATGTATTTAGTGATTTGTGGTTAAAGATGGCAGAAGTCAGTCTTGTTGCAGTTAGAAATTGTGAATTTTAGTGCAAAATGAAAAGGTTTAAAGTTTTCCTCCTATATTTTTATTCTATCATGAAAAATAAATTGCTGAAGACCACTGCCTGCAATCATCCTAATCCTTCTTAGAGCAGGCTTCCGAGCATGTCCTTCAACAAACCTTGAAGCATTTTGTTCTTTAGGGAGCAAGGGCAGAGAGCTTATGAAGGAGAAGGAGGAAACTTTCACATAAAACATCTTTGATCATGTGGGAGATGATAAAGTATTTGTAAATTTAGATAATCTTAAAATGACAGAGTTTATATAGAAGATGCTGGAAAAATCCTCTTGGAAATTTGAAGTTTCTTTCCTTCAAACATTTAAAAAAAAATTTTTTTTTTTAGCTAAACACAGTCCTTAGAAGATTTTATACTCCTTTACTAAAAAGTTTTGTGGAAACTAGGTACCATATGTGGAAATAACTTATTTATTATTACACAAGTTACTACGTTTATTATTCCGCAGACTCTAACATAGTTGTGACCTTTATCTATAATTTACATATTTTTCCTTGCTATGTTTTTTATTCTCTAAAAGTAGGTATTATATTTTATTTTAATAATTAATCATTTTTAATTTTACATTTCTGACATTTGGGGAGAAAAAGTCAATGTTACACTTAGTGTACTTACACTTTTTGGGAAGTGTATCATTTGTTTAATTTTGTGATTAAGAAAATCAAGTAATGGAAAGCCCTTTTAAGGTGGTATTTTCTTTTAAAACTGGCTTTTGGAGCTAAGATTAATTTGTTTTCAGATCGATAGTTCTGAAATCTGTCCTTCAACTATTTGACTTAATTTCGAGAAAAAAGGAGGACTGAACTTTAGAGAGTTTACATGGCATAATTTCTAGTTTGATTTTCAAAGTTTGTTGTCCTTATTCTGTTTTAAATCGGAAATACTAGGCACTAAGAAAAATGTGAGGAGGGGGTAGGGATATGGTGAAAAGAAAAGAATATCTGAATCATAAAAGATTGTCTAGTTTTCCAATTGTCAAATGGAAAACTTTTTCTAATATCAAAATCAATGAATTTTTAGTACAGTTCTCCTTAGCAAGTGGCAAGTTGTGTGTGGGTTATACAGTGAAAAATCACAGAAAAACCTTGTCCTGTTTTGAAAAAGCGTTTTAATTAGGTGAAAGAAGCATCAGGACAAACCATTTTAAAAACAAACTTTCCAAGTTGAGTATTGAGATTGGCAAAGCGGAAAGCAAGGAAAGATAAAATGTTCAGAAGAAAGCCAAACTATTTGCAATTACACGTTAGAAGGCAGGATTTTGCAGGCGAAAGACATGTTGCTTAAATATATTTGTAACCTGTTGTACGATTTTTACTTATGAAATTTCAGAAGATTTAACTACCTGCTTAAAATATGACAAAACTGTATTTTAACAAATGATATTAAAATGGTTATAACAGCCCCCCAACTAACTGACAAAGTAGAGACCATGTGAGAAAGCCGTCCCCACATTCATTGCAGATTTGAGGCTCCCCCTGCCCCGTTTGCCTGCATCAGGTTAACGACCTCGTTCCTCCCGTAGAGCTTGGCCAAATCGCAGGCGGTGTCCCCTTTGTGGTTGCGATGCCCAACATTGCTGGCGGTGTGCTTCACTAGGAACTCCACCACAGGGAGGTGGCCTTCTTTGGCAGCCAAGTGCAAGGGCAGGTTCCCTTCATTATCCTCAATGTTAACATTAGCTTGAAACTCCAGCAAAGTCTGTAAAGTGTCCAGGAAACCTGCTCGGGCTGCATCGTGAATGACAGCGAAACCAGTTCGGTCTTTCAAATCGGGATTAGCACCTCTAAGTAGTAGTCTCCTGGCAATCTCGGGATTTCCAAGTTTCATAACCTAGAAAAGAAGTAAAAATGGTAGAAACCTTCAAGTGCTCATGCTACAGAAATATCTACCTGCCCTTCTAATTATGTACCTATTTATTTTTGATAGAGTGCTTAGGAAAGACCCTTAGGATGAAGTTTGAAGGGCTGAGTTGCAGAAAAGCGCTAGTAGGTGAAAGTGGAAGAAAATTTCTAAAAATTGAGCTTCTAAGATGGAAAATCTTAAATGGTCATCAACGTAGGAACAAGTGATCTGTAGAAAATAATTTGTGCAACTTGTACAAAATTCACTGACAACTCAGTTTTCTGTCAACCATGAAGAATTATGTAGTTTATGAATTCATTAAAATAAAAGAAATGAAGTTTGGAATTTAAGAGTCTCTTTTTGTTTGCTTATTCATACTTATAAAATGTGCCTTGGTTATTTATCTGGAAAATCAAATGAGGTAAAATTTTCTAAATAGCTACTGAAAGCAAAAAAGGATAGCGAGTCTCTCTATACTCCAAAACAAGTGTTTAACACATCTGAGTCCATCACCTAGTGTAAAAATTATCTGTTAAAAATCTAGACCTGACATTTTCTTAAATGATTAATTTTTACAAGTTCCTTCCAAATAGAGAAAGTACCAAATTTCTAAGTGTTGCATTAAAATATATTTTTCTTTGTAAGTTATTTAATATTGCCTCCTAGGTGTATTCAGTGCTTAGAATCTTTCATTTCAAATTACAGAATGTTACTCATTATTAAGGTGTCAAATAAGCCAACGGTGTTCTACATGTCTTATAAAATCAATTTATGTAAAATTAAGTTCGTGATATGCCTTGTATTAGATAGGAAATGACCGTATGGCAACTGTTCTTGAAAAGAATGAAATAGTCATCCTGCTACATTACTTACTATTGCTCAGAGTTCTCACTAGCCTTATTTTTGAGTGAGCAAAAGAAGAAAAAATAAGATATTTAATGAGTGTTTTGGTACATGGACAGCCTTGTCTTGTGATTTGAGTCCATTTAGTAATCAACTGGTGATTCCATCTTATTTTCCTTTGCAGTTATTATCAGGCATTTAGGAATAGTTATTTGAAAACTGCCAACATTTTAAAAGTCACAATGTGGTATTTACTATCAATATACAAATAATTCACATCACAAGGACTTATTTGCTATTTGAATATATTTCACTCTAATAAGAGATTGGTATTAGTATCTCATAATTATAAAATATCTTGTACAGCAGCATATAAGTATAAAATATATATATAATTTAGTTTTGAAAAATATTACTCTCATTGCCATGCCAGGAATTTTCTGCATTTTTAACTGGTTTCATTTATATTTAGGTGTATTCATATTAATCTAAATTTATAATAAATAGATAACTTACATAATAGAAACTGAGTGTTTATGAAATGTAATGATAATCTATTGGAGAAGACAAAGTTGATCTGCTTAAAATGATTTTATAAAAATGGTCACAAGTTAAGTAATATAAAAATGTATTTGGAGTGATGAGTAATATTTTATAAACGTAAAATATATAGTTGGTCAAGGTATTAGGATTCCCCATTGATAAAACTCTGTTGATTTTTACCCCTTCTTTTGATACAGTGGTAAAAAATGATACAGTTAATTTTTTAAGAACTTTAATGAAATATACTTTTGGTTATTAAAAATTAATATAACCTAATTTTGGCCACAACTGTCTCTAAAGACTTAGTCACATTTAAGGACCTAGAATGAGAAAAATAAGAGACAGACACCTTGGATCTTTGTAAAGCAAATGCACGATTAAGGCCTTTCATACTACCCTGATAGAAAAACTACACTAGCGAGGAGGAAAAAGCTTTTAAATAAACATAATTGCACAAGTAAATTTGCCTTTTTTCACAAAAAATAATAGTAACATTGGAAGTGATTTTGAATCAAGAACGTTCTTTCTGAGTTATGACATAACTTGAGTCAGGATTAGGTATACTGAAAATAAGCTTTGAAACTTCTGTTTAGTGTGTGTGTGTGTTTCATTTTATGTACTAGCACTAAGCCACAATAAGTGGGTGTTTGTATCTTGATAAGTAGGTTTAATATAAACAAGATTCAGAGTTGTATTAAAAATGTTTGTCAAAATTTTTTTACAGTGTTAATCTCCCTGTTCGTCAAAAGTCCTGTAAGATCTTTTTCTGAACAAGGGTTCAGTGGCTGATTCTTTGTGAGGTTTATATAATCTTTTGAGTTTTCAACAGGAAGCTTTTCAAAATATTAAATTTGTGGCATTGCTATCATTACCAAACCTGTTCAAACCTCCTAGGTGGAAAAAGAAAAAAAAATCCTTTCCCTACTTAATCTACCTGAAATAAGATAAATAAGGTAATAGTATTACGTTCTGAAATTTTTGCAAAGGCAGTGTATCCTTTTTTAAAATTTACAAACTCTATGGATTTCATCTGTTAATAGTATATCTCTCTCCGTGTAAATTTCAAATTCTTGCAACCCAAACAAAGCCGGGTAAAAACCCTCTCCTCAATAGGTTCTCAAAAACAACTTCAAGTGTTGCATTTCCAAATAAGAATAGCCCAGAAAGAATGTCATCAGAACTCTGATAAAACAACTATTTGATACTATTTTGCCATTTTTCTGTTTCTAAGCTTTTCAACTAAATTACATATAACATTCAGAGCAGGAAAAAATTATCAGGTATAATTCTGGGCAGCTGGACACGTGTCAATTGTTTCCTGTAAATCTAATTACTGAAAATTAGAGCATACCACGGCATGATCGCAGAGACAAAAACACTGCAGCTAAGCTCTGATTAGAAAATTAAACTTTTTATTCTTTCCCACTCCTGAATGAGTGGATGGTATTTCATTAACTGTGAAATGTACATCCTGTCCCCGTGCCCAGGCCACCCATTCCAAATGAGGAAAGGTCGTTTGTCAAAACCTGAAACATTTGAAGGAAAAACACACTTACCAGTAGTCTAGAAAATTAACATTAAAGTCATTATTGGGGGCAAAGTACGTGAAACCACTAATAGCAGTGTATTTACTTCAAATAATCATAATAATGTGTTTGTAGAGCTGTCTTAAAAAACAAAACAAAACAAACCTCGGCGCTACTATGACTACTTTAAAATCCCCACCGTCACAAAAACATTCCAAAAATTAAGACCAAACCTGGAACTCACTTGATATCGAAGATGTTATTGGATTTGACGAATTTGTTCAAAGTACGTCATTCTGGGGAGTTGGATCCACTTAAAGATATAAAATATGGCAACCAACTAGGTTTGAAAACAGTGAAATTTTGTACCACTGAAAGATTAAAAGCTGTCATTCTAGAAACCCGGGTCACGTAGGCAACCTTACTGACCTGTTTTCCCCACCTCTCTGAATACCAACCTGCAGCGCAGTCCTTCCAAATCCATTTTGTGCATTGACGTTTACGTTATTTTGCAACAAACTAGTAAGCTGCTCTAGGTCCCCCCGGGCAGCTGCGGACGCCAACTCGTTCCCCCAAGGCTCGGCCATTCTTTAGGGTCCTGACGATCGGGAAAAGATGAATTAGTAGTTTTTCTTTTTCCTCTTTCCTTTGCTCCTAACCAGGCTGCATGATGGCATCGGAGACTGTCAGAAGGACTGGGATGGTTAATCTGGAGTAGAGCTTGGTAGTAAATACTAGTAAGATCTGCCTGCCAAAAGCCCGCCCCTCGATTCACACGTGATTATTCAGCAAAACTGAGCCATTGGAGAGGGGCTCCTCTCCTCGCTTTTTAGCTTAACCCCTATGAAGAATTCCAGTGATTCAACAGACAGACACAGACACACATACATTCCTGGTTAATTACTGTGGATGTAAGATGTAGGCAGAGCTGTCATGTACCTACGCTACAGAACTCTGCGAGCAATGTGTGTGGAGTCTTTAAGGGACTAGATCAGGGCAGAAAATACTGCGGAAGAAAAGGCATTAACCCACCCTTGTTCACGGTGGTGACTTGAGTCGCGTGAGCCAGAAATGCAGGGGCAGGTCCTCGAAGAGGCTCGGTTTCCATCCGTCTCGCCGAAGGGATAGTCCTGGGTCCTCAGCTGCTGGGAAACGCCGCGGTGCCTGGATGCTGGCGTGCTCGGGGAGGGAGTGGGGGGTAGGGGTTAAAGATGATCGCAAAAGACAAACGGGAGTAGCAGTTCGTTGGCTCTCAAGTTAAAGGTTTTAACGACCCCCTGGCGCTCTCGGCTTCTCCAGAAGAGCCTTTAGTCACGTCCGGGCCGAACCGCGGGCTAACGCCGAGCGGGAAGGCTCTGGATCTCGCCCCCCAGGCTGCCGCCGCCCGGCCGAGCCTCAGAGGTCGTGGGAGCCGGGCTCGGCGCGCGTCTCCAGAGGCTGCCAGGAGGGCGGCGGGCCCCCAACAAGCCCGTCATGCCTGCCCCACAAGGTCCCGGGACTCCCGGCAGCCTGCGAAAGAAGGAGAGCGATGCGGGGAGTGTCTATCCGGCCCGAGTCGCTGGGGCAGCTCGCGGCAGCATCTCGGCTGCACAGGGCAGCCCACCGGTAACTTCCCGCCTACAACCCAGCTAATTCAAGCTTTCTACTGTAGGCATTCATTGAGCTGTTGCCGCCACTGTCTTTTCCTTCCTTTCCCGGTTTTCTGGGAGATGGGGAGATCCTGGGAAGTGCAGGCCAAGCTGTAAGTAGGGGGAGTCGCCACAATTCCAGGGCTCAGCCAGGCCGGTCGCCTTCGTGGAGAGAGCCCGGCAGCTTCAGTGCCCAGTGTCACTTCGCCAACCTTTCGCGGTCCCGGGCCTGTGCCGTGTCTGTACTTGTGTCCCGGACAGGGCAGCCACCAGCCAGCTGTGTCCAGGAGCCCAGCCTGGCCGCAAAGGTTCTTCCCGAGCCGTAGTCCTCCCAGTGACAGTTGCTTTTGTAGCTGATATCCCCAAATCGCCAGTCTCTGCTCCCTTCACCCTTACAGACACTTGCGCGTCTTCCCCCTTTCTGCTTTTTTCCTTCAGTCCCTCTCTTGCTTCTTTTTTCGCTGAAACAATTGCTGCTTCTGTTGCCTCTCAGAGACGGTGCCGGTTTCTCTCCTTTTTTTCCGACCTCATCAGCTTTTTTTGAAAAGAAAAAAATTGAGCGCTTTTTGAGTTGAAAAACCCGCCCCCATTTTAACGGCAGAGTTTTAAGGAGGCTCGGCAGAGTTGCTGCTCCGCGGGAGCGGGAAGGCCGGGCACGGCCCACGCCCCGCCCTCCGCCCTGCTGGCGCTTTCGTTCGCAGCCTCGCGGGCTCCGCCCCTTCGGCCCCGCGCCCTTCCTCCCCGCCTCCTTCCCTCTGTCTCTAGCGCTGGCTCCCGCTCGCCAACCCCACCGCCAGGCCCAGCTGGAGCCGGGTTCTGCCTAGCCGATCAGGGCCTGCCATCCTTCGGCTGGTGGCCTGGCTGGTGTCTGAGACGAGAAACTGCGGGCTGACCCGAGCTCTGCGGGGACGCGCGCGGGGGGTGTTGTTCCTTAAGACTGCGGTGGAAAGCAGTGGGGCCTTAAAGTCTCATCGACTCTGGCTGAGAGCGAGCTGGCGTAGAGCGAGTCTTTCCAGCCCTAGCGAGGCAAGTCGGCCCGCCTCCGCGCTCCCCTGCCAGCCTCGAAAAGTTTGAGCGGCCAGGCCTGCGGCTGCAGCCGCCTCCTCTAGGGCGCGCGCACTGAGTAAACTTGGCCTCCTTCGCTGAGCCCCGGGTCTTGGCCTCGCACCTGCCAGATGAACGCCTTGGGCTTCAATGGCCAGAGGTGGCCATGGGGGTGAGGGAGAGAACCAGACCATGAGCACAAGTGTTCAGAAAAAAGTAAGTCTCGTACAGGCTGAGTTTTACGAAAACTTAGCACATTGTGTAGGTAAGAAATCCTAACGAAGCCTTAATGTTCCAAGGACGAAGAAACTGAAATATTCCTATTCTTGGGGGAAAGGGAGAAAAACAATTACTGATAAAGCAACATTTAAAATAAGTCTTGGGAATGTTTTCTAACAAAGCCACTTCTTTTTTGAAGTTGTCTTTCATTAACTTAGATACTGGTTGGTTTGGGGGGATTGGGGATGTGAGGGGGGAGGGTTTCTAGTTGTAAAGAAATGGATTCTTTCTTAATAGTTTAATCATCTGACACCAATTCTCTGTACTTTGTACTTCGTCTTTTAGTTATATGAGATAAATTAGCTACTGCTTTCTGTATTTTTTTACTCTTCAAAATATCCAGCACGGTTGGTTGCCTGATGCACCCAGTGGTCAAAATGAAACCAAGCAAAAAATGACAAGTGGTCTAATTAAAACTGGTCTTTGGCAAGTATATCCACAAGCAACATCTGTACCCTTCTCCTTGAAGTATACTGTAATAGTAATGACAGAACACATTAGAAACATCTGGGTAATCATCTAGCAACAGACTGGCTGGTAGGTAGAAGGAAAGTTGAAGCTGGGAAAAATCTGGCAATGTTTTCCATAACTGAATTGTTGAGGGAAAAATAAAATAACCAGAGTGCTTTTCTCAGAGAACTAAACTTGAATTGTGAATCGAGTGGGAACTACAAGAAAAGAAGTTGACGCCTCTCTTTCTTCTTACATATAGACATTTCAAATAGAACATTTAAGATTTCATTTTCATGCAAATAAGAAGTAATAATTTACTTTTGATTATTCTGGGAACTATGGAATCTTTTAGTATAGCTGGAGGGTGTGATGAACGTAGTAGCACTGTTGGCTGACAAGAGAGAACTCCAACTTATGAGTTGCTTTCTAGCATCTATCTGGTTTCACACTTGGAGAAAAATTGTACTAAATATATTAAAATATGGGTATAAATGTGTTAAAATTTTTATGAAATAAAATACTTTTTGCTGAATAACTGAGTAAATAAAAATTATGATAATTTAAGATGCACACAGAACCAGATTAAGATATTTGGAGGTCCTAAGCACTGAAAAAATTATGATGCCCTAACATCTCTTCCTCATATGTAAATAAAAATAAAAATATATACAAAACCCCAAAATAAGAGAAAAAAATCCAACAGTGTTCTGATTTTTCTTATGATGGTTACTCCACTGCTTTTGTTGATATATTAAATTCTTCTTCTTTTTTTGTTTTGAGACAGTCTCACTGTGTCACCCTGGGTAGAGTGCTGTGGGGTCACAGCTCACAGCAACCTCAAACTCTTGGACTTAAGCGATTCTCTTGCCTCAGTCTCCCAAGGGACTACAGGCCCCCACCACAATACCTGGCTATTTTTTTGCTGCAGTTATCATTGTTTGGTTGCCTGGGCCGGATTTGAACCCACTAGCCTGGGCGTATGTGGCGGGCGCCATACCCACTGAGCCACAGGTGCTGCCGATATATTAAATTCTTCAGTAAAGTTTTTTCTTTATTTCATGTTTCAATGGTCCCCTAAAACATGTGCTTAGACTGCCTATTGGGTAAACCAGACATGGCAGCACAGAGGCTACAGACTTAGTTCAGAGAGCATAAGTAAGCATTACAAAGTCCTTCTGATGAAAATTTAACATTTATTGAGTGACAGTTCACTGAAGTAGATTTGATAGAACTTCCGCCCTTAATAAGCTAATGCTCTAACATGGTTTATCCAAAAGATTTGAATTATGCTGTCAATTATATTGAAAGTAGTGATTTCTCTTTTAATACAGTAGTGATATATCACTTGAACACCAAAATTCAGCTTTTATGGTTGGATATTAAATACTAACAATCATGGAAATCTTTTTCTTCAGCAGTTCATAATCATTTAAAAGACTTATAGAGGGCGGCACCTGTGGGTCAAAGGAGTAAGGTGCCAGCCCCATATGCCAGAGGTGGAGGGTTCAAACCCAGCCCTGGCCAAAAACCGCAAAAAAAAAAAAAAAATTAAAAGACTTATAGAAATGTGATTTTGTCAAATTCTGTGCTTTTTCCCTCATTGACTCAAGTATGCACAGTTTTGAATTTTTTTTTTTTTTTTTTTTTGAGACAGAGCCTCAAGCTGGATAGAGACCTTGGATAAAGTGCTGTGGCATTACAGCTCACAGCAACCTCCAATTCCTGGGCTCAAGCGAGTCTCCTGCCTCCGCCTCCCAAGTAGCTGGGACTACAGGCTCCCGCCACAACGCCTGGCTATTTTTTGGTTGCAGCTGTTACTGTTGTTTGGCGAGCCAGGGCTGGATTTGAACCCGCCAGCTCAGGTGTACATGGCTGGCGCCTTAGCCCGTTGAGCCGCAGGCGCCGAGCCCCAAGAGGACTATTTATCACTGTGTATTGTAGTTTTGGCATATTACTTCTGAGATTTAGCAAGGCTTTTCATTTGGGTACTCACACCAAAGTCCTTTTGTAAAGTAAGAAAAACGAAGGCTCACTAAGCAACTCAAAAACTTAAACACAACAGCAACAATTAATATTTGTATAGTGCTCCATGGTTAAAAATATGTTTACTTGGCTCGGCGTCCATTGCACAGTGGTTATGGTGCCCGCCACATGCACCGAGGGTGGTGGGTTCAAACCCGGCCAGGGCCTACTAAAACAACAATGACAAGTGCAACAAAAAAGCAACTGGGCGTTGTGGCCGGCGCCTGTAGTCCCAGCTACTTGGGAGGCTGAGGCAGGAGAATCGCTTAAGCCCAAGAGTTTGAGGTTGCTGTGAGCTGTGAGACCACAGCTCTCTATTGAGGGCGACGCAGTGAGACTGTCTCTCAAAAAAAAAAAAAAAATATGTTGGAGGGGAGGGCTGGGGGGAGGTTGGGTGGAGGGAGGGTAATTGGTGGGACCTCACCTACTGTGCATCTTAGAAGGGTACAGGTGAAACTTACTGAATGCAGAATATAAAGGTCTTAACACAATAACTAAGAAAATGCCATGAAGGCTATGTTAACCAGTTTGATGAAAATATTTAAGATTGTATATGAAACCAGCACATTGTACCCCATGATTGCATTAATGTACACAGCTATGATTTAATAAAAAAATAAAAAATGTTTACATTATTTAATCTTTACAACTCAGTGAGGTAAATATTATAATTAAACCCATTTTTCAGGTGAGAGAATTGAAGTTGATAGAAATTGTGACTTAAAGTCAGGAGG
This sequence comes from Perodicticus potto, assembly GCA_963574655.1. Taxonomy (NCBI): domain Eukaryota; kingdom Metazoa; phylum Chordata; class Mammalia; order Primates; family Lorisidae; genus Perodicticus; species Perodicticus potto. Next base: position 24,902 of record CAUYRH010045297.1, read on the forward strand.
GTTAGCATCTCTTCTGGTTTGAGTAAAAAAAATTAAGTCAGTAAGTAGAGGACATAAAATTTGAACTCAGATCTTGGGGCCCTAAATCTTATGCCTTTTCCATTACTTAAGAGTCCAGATCAGTTATTAAAACTCATAACATTGAATCATTAGATGAAACACATGTTTGATTATGTGTGGCTCTAACTGTATAGTAGCTTTAGTCTTCCATGAATTAACTTATAAGTGAGAAGTATTGTTAAAAAACTTTATTATCTTAACCAGAGCATTAAGGTTAACATCAGTAATAAGACATGTTGATAATGAATGGCCTTGACATGATGTGATGAGGACATACCACTTCTGTGGTATAGATCCAAAAACTTAGTATAATTCTGAGAAAACATTAATCAATCCCAAATTGAGGAACATTTTATAATGTTCCTGAGTCTTCAAAAAGTGTTAAGACTGAGAAACTGTCACAGATTTGAAGAGGCTACAGATACTTGACAACTAAATGTAATATATGGTATTTCTGTATTAGACCTTGGCACAGGAAAAGGATATTAGTGTAAACATCCAAATATGGTCTTCAGAATTTAATTCTGTATTATAGATGAAACTATTCTCTAAATCTAAAATATTTTCAAATAAAAATTGTATAAAATAACTACACATTTCTTGACTATATTTGAAAGAAAGACAAATAAAAGTTTCTTTTAAAATAACACGAAGACCTGTATTTGACTTAGGCAGAGCTCCATGAATTATTACAGTGAACAAAGTATGAGAATGGATAGATTAAAATTATTTTTTCTTTGCTCATGCTTATAGATAGAGAATTTCTGCACATTTCTAGTCTCTTTGTGACACTTAAATGAAATTGTTTCTCTTGGGCAGTGCTTACGGCTCAAGGAGTAGGGCGCCGGCCCCATATTGGTGGGGGGGGAGGGTTCAAGCCTGGCCCTGGCCAAAACTGCAAAAAAAAGAAAAAAGAAATCGTTTCTCTTAAGGGAGGAATTCTGGCAAAATTAAAAGTGGTTTTTTCCTCCTAACTCAGTATTTGTTTTTCTCTCTTTTCTCTGTAGTGGATAGTCATTCTAGATTCTGGGTCTCAAACCATGAATAGTTAGGCCATAGGGAAGAAACAGTTTCTTTAGGAACTATATAAACTTAGCAGCATGGAGGGCGAATTGTAGGGAGGCAATAGGATACTTGGAAAGAACACTAGTTTGACCTAGCCTTGAATCCTAAATCTGCCACTTTGAAATCTCCCAGAGTAGCTTTTTATTATGTAAAGTGGTTGTTGTGAGGATTAAATGAGATAAGTCATGTAATGTACCTGTATGTAGTAGATATCCAGTAAAAATTAATAAATTACAAAATACTGACTTTACATAATCAGGACTTTGCTATGTATAAACTATGGAGAATATAAAAATGCATGGGATAAAATGGTCTACAACGTCAAAGAACTTTCAACCTCTAGGGAGAGCCCAAAACATACATGGGCTTTGTGGCTCATGCCAGTAAATCAGTACTTTGGGAAGCTGAGAAGGGAGGCTCTCTTGAGGCCAGGAATTTGAGAACAGCCTGGGCAACACAGCTTGACATGTCTCTACAAAAAAATCAGAAAAATTAGCTGGGCATGGTAGCCTGAATTTCTAGTCCTAGCTCCTTGGGAGGCTGAGGCAGGAGGACTGCTTGAGCCCAGGAGTTTGAGGCTGCAATGATGTATGAATCCCTCTATTTCACTCCAGCCTGGGTGACAGAATGAAACCTTGTCTCAAACAAAACAAAAACATATATAGATGAAATGATTAGAGAAAAAATTTACAGAACTTACTGCAACACTAAATTGTGTTGTAAAGATTGTAAAAGCAGTGATTAGAAAGGAGATACATCTTTATTGGCTTAAGTTTTGTAGAAAAGATGGCCCTAAGAAAATCATTTAGGAATTGGTATCCTAATATGTTTGGAGAGTTTTAAGATTTATGAGGCATTTTCACAAATATTGTGTCATTCTACATTCAAAATCAATTATTTTCTTATCCTGATTTCAGAGATAAAGAAACTGACTAAGAGAGGTTTCGTCAAGGCAGAGAATTAGAATGCACCCCAGGAATGTTGACTATGGAATCTATGCTAGTTTTGTAAAAATTTTTCATGTTTTCCATGTATTTTTAAAATTGTTTTCTCATTTGTCACCTCAAATAGTCTTGTCAGAAGCTGAAGGCAGAAAGACTAAGTGACTCATTCAAATTCTCTCAGCTACTATGCAATGCTAATATGCCTAAATGTTTAGGACATTCCTCCCATCCTTAGGATTATCTTTCTTCATAACCACATTGTTTTAATTTCCAGGTGGAGAGGAGGGAGAAAGGGAACAAGATGGAATTTTAATGGGACTGAGGTACACAGAAAAACCCTCAACTTTTCAGGGCTGCATTAATCCTTGGGCATGGTTGGGCAGGGTGCCTTACTCCTGTAATCCTAGCACTCTGGGAGGCTGAGGTGGGTGGATCACTTGAGCTCAGGAGTTCAACACCAGCCTGAGCAAGAAAAAGTGAGACCTAGTCTTTACTAAAAGTAGAAGAAATAGCAGGACTTGTAGTGGGTGCTGGTTGTCCCAGCTACTTGGAAGGCTGAGGCAAGAGGATCCATGAGCCCAAGAGTTTGAGGTTGCTGTGAGCTATGATGCCACTGCATTCTAACCAGAGGGACAGATTGAGACTCTGTCTCAAAAAAAAAAAAAAAAAATCCTTGAGCTAGTTTGACCTAGCCTTGAATCCTAAATGAGCGTGTAACTAGAAACAATTATTCACCGGTCTGGTACTGAGGGTGACCTATATAAATAGGGTAACTGATTCAGTATGCTTTCATCGTTGCCACTGCATTTCTCTTACAATTCATATATGTGTTAAATTTTGGAATTATTTTCTTAGGGACGACAAGCAAGACCCTTCAATTCATGTGACCATGAAGGGTTCTATTATTTAGCAATTCTGGTCTAACTACATTATCACATAAGAGTTGTAAGCAGACTATTTTCATTTGGGAAAACATAAGGAATAAACATAGATCATAAAACAACACCGTACAGTTATTTGCATTCAGGGAAACGAAAACATTTAACTCAGATTTTCTGATATTTATGCATCTATTCCTTGATTAAGAAGCTTAGGCCTTGATTCTATATGGTGATTTCACTAGTGTTTTAGTTCTATAGAATAAAATAAATCTTATTTCATATTTAGGCTTTTACATCCTTTATAAAGCCGGTAAATGTCCTATCATTCTCCAGAAACTGATGTTTCACAAAGGTTGCACAAACTCTGCTGTTACCATTCCCCTAGCCAGGACGTCAATTACAAATGTCACATTTCACTGTAGTTTTTGGTTGTTTAGAAGCAGGGGCTGTCAATTTCTGACTACAGGTTGAAACTTTCTGTAATTGGTATTTTAATATAATTTCTTTACTTATGAGAGCACCTTAAATGGACTGACTATATTCAAAGCTGACTTCAAGTTTTCCCCACTTATAAGATATCCCAGTTTTAAAAATAGCTGTGACTGCAGCAGTAGAAAGTTTTTTAAACTACCTGTACCGATTTAAAAAATGCTTATCTCTTGAGGACAAGATTCTTACCTTTTCAAGCTTCTACACCCCCCCCCCACACACACACACATTTACCATGGGATCTGGTTACCTCGGTGTTAAAGAATCTGAAAATGTAGACATCAGGGAGTTTAGGATTGGATATGTGACACTGTGTAAGCGGGTTTTGACTGTGCAGTTGTGTATAAAAGACTGAATATGAAATTGTATTTTGGTGAAATTTTGTTAGAGAAACCGTCTATTTATGCAATGCTGTTAGATGGATTGTGAGCTTGTCGGGCTGGGAGGCTGGATGTGTATGTTTGACTAACCACTTAAGGCGCAGAATCTGACCTCCGCCCCAGCCAGAGGAGACGATACGCCGAGGCCTTTGCTTAAAATCAAACCAGAATAACCTGTTGTCGGACTTCAAGCTCCCGCAGTTGCAGGCCGGCGTCCCCGCCGCCCGCGCAGAAACGCCTCGCCCGGTAGTCGCGCGCTCAGCGTTTGACAGGAGGGTGGTCACGTGGAAGCCGCAAAGCACCGCTTTGCGACCTCGATGACAGGCAAAATGTGCGACAGCCCTGGCACTGGCCAACCAGGGGCGGGGGCGGCGGCCAGGGAGGAAGCGGAGGAGGCGGAGGCGGCCTTGGCGTTCGCCCGCCCGCTCGCTCGCTCTGATTCCCCGCCCCCGCTGGATTCGCCGCTGCTGAAGGGAGCCGGGAGCGCGCTGCCGCAACCTGCCCTCATCCTGGCCGGCGGCCGTAAGTCCGCCCCGCATCCAGACTAACCTCCCTGCCGGGTCGTCTGCGGCGCGGGCTGCGCAGGGCGCAGGCGGGCGGCCGGGGCGCCTGAAGGTTACCGAGTGCATGAGTGCCTAGCGCCTCCCGCGCTGCCCTGCCCGCCGGCCCGCCGGCCCGCCCGCCGGCTCGGCCGCCAGCCCCTCGGCGCCCGGCGGCGGCGGCGGCGGCGGCGACGGCCGCAGGAGGCGCCCTCTCCCTCCCAGGTGCGCGCTTCGCTCCCTCAGCCGCAGAACTCGGCGGCCGCCATGGCGTCCAACATGGACCGGGAGATGATCCTGGCGGATTTTCAGGTGAAGTATCTGGCCCTGTTTCCCTCGCACGTCCATTCTCGTGGGTTCCTGATGCCAGAAGGACGGCCTGTCTCCAGCATTTGTTCGAGCGCTGCAGTAGTGTGTGATTTAGGTTTTTATACGATACGTGGTTTGGGGTGTGTATGTGTGTTGTGAGCTGTGGAGGAGCCTACAATTTATATGCAGTGTTGGGTGCGTGTAGATTCTACACCGTACGTGTGAAGTACTGGTTGAATGGGATTTTCAGGGTGAGGGTGTGTTAAGTCTTTTGGGTTACTGTGTGAGTGTGGAGTGTATGTAATGTTTCCTATATTGTATGGACATTGTGTAGAATTTGGGGGTATTAAGTAAAGGGCGTTTTGGTTTGTTCTGTGGGGATAGTGCGATGTATGGAGTGTGGGTGTGGAGCATGGGGCGTTATGGGTGTGGTGTATTGTATTGAGGGAAGAGTAAAAAAGCAGAATGGTGAAGAGGAGGTGATGAGGTTAAGGGGGGGCATTGTGATACTTTTCAAAGGATGAACACTTGAGACTTTGAATACCTTGTTGGAGTCTTTGCAGTAAGAACGTAACATAGCAGGCAGATATACCTGTATATTCCAAAGTATTTCTGCAGTGAGTTCACAAGCTTAGTAGATTACCAATTCGTATTTGTAGATTACCCTCTCCTACAGCCTTGAATTGTTTGGGTTGTGTCTTTTCTCCAGGAATAATTTAAAGGATAAGCAAAGGTTATTCCCTTACTGAACACAGCTGTAGTGACATGTGAGTATCTTAGGGAGACTCTTTGAAAGAACTGTATGCCTCATAAAAGACTTGGACTTCTAATACTCTGTGAACACTACCTTTGCCTTTTCATGTTTGGGGAAGAAAATGTTTTAGTGAGATGTTTTAGATCATTTTGGCATTAACTTAGAAGCTACTGTCAAGTCTAGCAGACTTTCCTTCTTTCTTTAGCACTCATTCATTGCATATGGTTTAACACAAGATAGCAGACAGTCTTTTTTGTTATTGAGATTTTGTTGGGCTTTCCTTCTCTCTCTTTTAAGTTCTTTATTTTTACAACTTAATGCTCTGATGACTATTTTTAGAGTTCACTATTTTGGTTATCAGTGGTATCTGATATACAGGTATTGGGAATATGTATTTGTTTACATTTTGACTGTACTGTAATCTCCAAATTTTAAAAGGAGCATTCTTAAAATATAATTTGACTACAAGATTTTGGTGTCTTGTGGGTAGGATTGGCTTGGGTTTTTATGCCTGCTTAATTTTTTTATCATCTCTTTGTTCTTTGTTCCACGTCTTTTATCAAATGTGGAATGCGTTGTGTGAAAAAGAACTATATATTTCTAGGTGTAGTTTTATTCTGTTATAAAATTGTGGTGTTGTAATGGGAAAGGTTTTGGATAACAGAGACTGTAATTTACCTCATTAAAAGCTTTAAGATAATTATAACTTTGATTCTGTCAAAACTTTTTACCTCTAATAACTTGTAGCTGCTTCCATCTTATTATTTATAACAATTATTATGCTTACTGTTAACTTGTCTAAAGGACAGGAAATTTAGGCTTCTTGTGTTCAGGCAAAGTAAGATTTTCTGACAAATACCAGGGATTTTGGTTTGGAAATCAAAATGATCAGTTTGAGTACATTAATAAAATCTAATAAGTTTTTTTTTTTTTTTTTATTGTTGGGGATTCATTGAGGGTACAAGAAACCATGTTACACTGGTTGCATTTGTTGGGTAAAGTCCCTCTTACAATCGTGTTTTGCCAAAATCTAATAAGTTTTTATCTTCAGGCCAATGTCAGTGCTACATATAAGTGTTTACAAAGAAAAAAAGCTAATGGCATTTTGCAGTGAACAATTTTTTTGCTAAATGCTGACAGTTAATTTTATATTGTCAAAGTGGTAAGAGAATGTTATTGATAGAATAAAAAATTACTTGGAAAACTACACACATTAGCCATTCTTGTGTTTAAGAACTTGCAGTCCTCTTATAAATGATGATACCACATCACTGTGTTCTTGTGGTCTTAGTTTTTTTTTTTTTTTTTTTTTTTTGAGACAGAGTCTTATTTTGTTGCCCTTGGTAGAGTGCTGTGGCGTCATAGCTTACGCAACCTCAAACTCTCAAACTCTTGGGCTTAAGCGATTCTCTTGCCTCAACCTCCCAAGTAGCTGGTACTACAGGTGCCCGCCACAATACCTGGCTGCTTTTAGAGATGAGGTCTCGCTCTTGCTCAGGCTGATCTCAAACTCATGAGCTCAGGCAATCCACCTGCCCAGAGTGCTAGGATTACAGGTCTGAGCCACTGCACTCAGCCTGTGGTCTTAGTTTTAAAATGATTATTCTGCCTGCTTTTTATATTATGTAAATTTTTATAGGATTAACTCTTAAAAATAAGCATTTATAAGAAACCCAAGTGATTTAGTTTGAAGACTGTACCTTAAGATTTCACATGTGGATCCTCGGATGATGCCGTTTTTTTCTATAATACTAAGTTTGTATTCTGTTTATCTCATCTGACTGTGAGAATCAATAATAGTTTGAGACTCTATTAGATTTTGAAAATGTCAGACTTGGATCATTCATTCCTAGATAATAGGTTCAAATAAATACAATGTCCAAATGTGGAAAAGCTTTTGAGAAGGATTTTTTTTGTTCTTTTTGACAATTTCAAGTAATTAGAGATTGGACTTCTGTTGAAATCAGTGGAGTGGTGATAAGTAGCAGATAGAAGATTATAGCTTAGACTTAATGGAACAGGTTTGGAATAGAGGGTGAATTTAGTATAATGCAAATATATTCCAAATTGTCCTCTAAAAGACCTCCCAAAAATAAACACTTGCCCAGGTTAATAAAATTTAATTATGATAAAATACTTATAAAATTTGGCATTTTAGCCATTTTAAGTATACAGTCAGTAGTATTAGGTACATTCATATTGCTGTGCTACCATCACCCCCATCCATCTTCAGAGTGCCTTTTATCTTACAAAACTATAATCCTCTACCCATTAAACTATAATTTCTCCTTCCCCCATCTCCTCAGTCCCTACCAAAACATTACACTTTCGGTTTCTATGAAATTTAGTATTTTAGGTACCTCGTATAAGTGGAATCGTACAGTATTTGTCCTTTTTTTTTTTTGTTTGTTTTTGAGACAGAGTGTCACTATGGTGCCTTGGGTAGAGTGCTGTGGTGTCATAGCTCACAGCAATGGGTTCAAGTGGGCTCCTGGGCTCAAGTGATCCTCTTGTCTCAGCATCCCCAGTAGCTGGGACTATAGGCATCTGCCACAAGGCCCAGCTAGTTTTTAGAGACAGGGTCTTGCTCTTGCAAGGCTAGTCTCAAACTAGCCTCAAACTAGTCTAGGCTAGTCTCAAACTCCTGACCTTTAGCAAAGCACCTGTTTCAGCCTCTCAGAATGCTAGGATTACAGCGTGAGCCACCAAGCCCGGCTATTTGTCCTTTTGTAATTGGCTTGTTTCATTTAGCATAATATCCTCAAAGTTCATTCATGTTAACATGTGTAGGATTTTTTTTTTTTTTATTTTGGTAGAGACAGAGTCTCACTTTATCACCCTCGGTAGAGTGCCCTGGCGTCACACAGCTCACAGCAACCTCCAGTTCCGGGGCTTAGGCAGTTCTCTTGCCTTAGCCCACCACAATGCCCAGCTATTTTTTTTGTTGCAATTTGGCCCTGGGCCCGTTTTGAACCCGCCACCCTCGGTATATGGTGCTGGCGCCCTGCCCACTGAGCCACAGGTGCTGCCCCAACATGTGTAGGATTTTATTCCTACAAATTGTAGTACAATGGAGTATTATTTACCAATATAAATATATGACAAATACAGTAGAACCTCTGTAAATTGACCACCCCAGGGACTGTAACAAAGTGGTCAACATAAGGAACTAGGCTATTGTACTTATTCATAGACCTGCAAGTCAGGTCTATGAATAAGGTCAATTTAAGGAGGTAGTCAACTATGGAGGTTCTACTGAATGTTTGGTCTGACAATTGAGTTTACTAACTCATTCTAGAAAAAGTGCTACGTACCTCATTGCTGAATATCACTGTGGTTATCTTTGAAGTACTACCCTATGCATTGACGCCAGCATCTAGTCCACCCTTCAAAGCAATTTTGGAACTCTTTCTGGAATGGCCATCAAAGCTATCGTATTACCCTTAATGTCTTGAATGTCACCAAAATATCTTCCTTTCAGTATTTCCTTTCTCTCTGGGTAGAGAAAAGTGTTATTGTGGACCAGATCAGGTGAGTAGGAAGGGTGTCCCTATGCAGTTGTTTGTTTACTGGCTAAAACCTCCCTCACAGACAGTGCCTTGTGAGCTGGTGCATTCTCATGATGCAAGAGCCATGAGTTGTTGGTTGAGATTTTCAGTTAGGATTTTAGTAATTATTTCTCTTTCAGTGTTTACTTGGTCTGCTATACTTTTCACAGTTAGTTGATGGTTTTGATGCACAATTTGATGAATTGAATGTTTTCGTCTGTTCTGCTTTTTACTGGTTCCCCTGACCTCTCTTCATGAGTGATACTTTCTCTCGCCTCAGGAAAACATTTCATCCATTTGTACACTGCCATTTTCTTCAGGGCATTATTCTCATAAACTTGGACTAGCATGTTTCTGAGTTCATTTCACTCTTGACAAGTTTGATAAGAAATTTATGAATGTTTGTTGCTCCAATTCAAGATGCAGCATTCTTGTGGCACACAAAAACAATGCAACAATAATAATGAACATCACTTAGCAAGATACTGCCTCACATTGGCATGAACACAACTGTGAGACACTGATGCCAAGGTTATGAAACCTTACTGAGTTGTTTGTACCGTGCTGTCAACGTAAACATATGGAGAAAAGTTCTTGCTGCTTAATTGTCAGCCTTGTATTACTTTTTTTTTGAGACATAGTTTCACTATGTCACCCTCAGTATAGTGCAGTGGCCTCAGAGGTAACAGCAACCTCAAAACTCTTGGGCTTAAGGGATACTCTTTCCCCAGCCTCCTAAGTAGCTGGGACTACAGGTGCCTGCCAACAATACCTGGTTATTTTTTGTTGTTGTTGTAGTTGTCTTTGTTTTAGCAGTCCCCAGCTGGGTTCAAACCCGCCAGCCCCAGTGTATGTGGCCGGTGTGCCAACCACTGAGCTATGGCTGCCGAGCCGTCATATCACTTCTTTTTAATCTGTCCATCTTCAAGGTACATTTAGGTTGTTTCCACCTTTTGGCTATTGTGAATAATGCTGCTATGAACTTTGGTGTACAGATATATGTTTGAGTCCCTGCTTTCAGTTTTGAGTATGTACACAGAAGTAAAATTACTGGATCATATGGTGATTTTACTTGTAGTTTTGTGAAGAACAAGTATACTGTTTACCATAGTGTCTGCACCACCAAAATTTTGAATGGTGATAATGCCAGCATTGTGTTTAATCAATTATTTTTTAAATTTTTAATTATTACAGGTACATAATAGTTGTGTATATCTAAATTTTTTTTTTTAGGCAGTGTTTTACTTTGTTGCCCTCAGTAGAGTGCTGTGGCATCGTAACTCTCAGCAACCTTAAACTCTTGGGCTCAGGTGATCTCTTGCCTCAGTCTCCCAAGTAGCTGGGACTACAGCTACCTGCCACAACTCCCAGCTATTTATTTATTTTTTTTTAGAGATGAGGTCTTGCTCTTGTTCAGAGTGGTCTTGAACTCCTGGGCTCAGGTAATCCACCCATCTTGGCCTCCCAGAGTTCAAGGATTACAAGCATGAGCACAGCGCCTGTCCATATTTAATTAATTAAGTATTTATTTATTTTGTGACAGACTCTCAAGTTGTTGCCCTGGATAGAGTGCTCTAGCGTCATAACTCACAGCAACCTCCAACTCTTCGGCTCAATCAAACCTCTTGTCTCAGTTTTTCTATTTTTTTTTTTTTTTTTT
>CAUYRH010045299.1:0-33771 GCA_963574655.1 Perodicticus potto
TTCATATAGTGATTAAAAGGCCATGAAGGCTATGTTAAATAGTTCAATGAAAATATTTCAGATTGTATATGAAGTCTGCACATTCTGCCCCATGATTGCACCAATGTACACAATTATGATTTAATAAAAATTAAAAAAAAAGTAAAATTTTTAGCCATTCTTATTTAAAATATTTCTTTTCTCTCTTTTCCCTCTGGCATTTCTGTTATGCACACTTACACCTTTTGCAGTTGTATGAAAGTTTTTGGATATTCTTTTTTCTCTCCGCTTTTGAAAATATTTGGGAAATTTCTATGGACACTCTTCAAGCTCACTGCTTCCTTCTCGGCCTGGCCCAGTCTAGTGACAAGCCTTCAGTGGTGTTCTGCATTTCTGGTGCAGTGTTTTTTTACTTTTAGCATTTCCTTTCTGAATCTTTCTCTGCGTTTGTATCTTTCTCCTGACATTACCTATCTATTCATGCTCATTGTCTACTTTTTCCATTGGAGCCCTTGCAATATTAATCTTAGAAATTTTGAATTCCCAACCTGATACATCTAACGTCTGCCATGCCTGAGCATGATTCTGACACTTGCTTTGTCTTCTCAGATGGTTTTTCCTGGCCTTTAACGTGCCTTGTAACATTTTGTTAAAACCCATGTGTGATGAGGAACTGGGGTAAATAGGTTATTAGGGTGAGGTTTTCTGTTTGTCTCATGGGGAGTCAGGCAGTGTGTAATGTTTGCTGTCGCCGTAGGTGTTGAAGGTTTCAATTTCCTCGTATGTTCTTGTTTCTGTCTCCCTGTTGTCTCTGCATTTTCCTAAGAACTCTTCTTAAACGGAGTCTGTGTCTTACAGCTCTCTCAGTGGCAATCCAGTGCCATAATACTGGAGCGCTGTTGATGTCGCGGTGAGTATTGGGGAGTGGAAGCGTTCCATAATCTGATGACTAAATTTCAGGTGCTTTTTAGTGGGTCTGGGTCCTTTCAGGAGAGTTTCTTAGTCTTTTTTTCTCCCCTGATGCAAGGCAGGAAGGACAGAGGGGAAACTGTCTAATCGCTTTGCTCCTAGGTCAGATGAGGGTTCTGACTGCTAGAGTTCTCTCTCTCAGACTTTGTTCAGCCTCCAGCAATTAGTCACATAAGTGTCCCTCTCGGTTACCACATCCAGTAGCTTTTGTCCCTGGTCAGCTGTGATTCGCTGGTCTCTGCGGTGGATAGTGGATAGTGGTTTGCCCTGTTTGCTTGATTCCCTGATGGATCTAAGAAGAGCTATTGATGTCCAGTGTGATCAGCTTTTCCTTCGTAAGAATGGACTGATGATTTCTGAGCTCTCTACATGTTGGAGCAGAAGACTTTAAAAGAAAAAAATAGTTTCCCCAGACTTAATCTGTGGAATCTGTCTCCCTGTGGTGTGCTGCCAGTAATATTTGTACTCTGATTCTTTTGATTCTCTTTTTATTTTTAGTCTGGCCTCCTGTGGTGTGCCCAAATCTGTGTATGTTAGTGGCTAGCCAGTGATGGGTCAGAAATTATGCACGAACACTATACTCCTTCTGCCTGCCAAATGGACGGATTGGGGCGACATTCAATGTTCATGCTGTTTTCAAGCTGGCCTTCATTTTCACTCTTTTGGGGGGCTTGTTTGGTCTTCCTTGCGCATGAACATAGCCAATCAGTCATCCAGGAGTGTGTGGAAAATATACCAAGCATCTCTCTGTTACATTTTTGGCCCTTCCTGTGGTTTTCTGCTTTCCCCAACTGGGGCCGTAACCTCAGACTGCGAGAAGTGTCAGCATTCCCCATTCACTGCCTTGAATAGTTTTCTACCTTCTCTTTCAAATCTAATCACTCCCTGGACCCCTGAACCCAACTTGATGAAGTCAATCACTGATTTTCTTGGTTAGCTGTGCCCTAGTAACATTATGGTGCTGATTGAGCTGTAGCATGAAGGTGACAGGAGTCACCCCAGGTGAGAATGCCAGATGCTCCCAACATAAAGCTCCTCAGAGCCCACAGAGTGATAGCTGGCATCAGGGGCATTTAACCACTGGATCCTTTAACATGGAGCCTGGGGCTTAGAATTTGCAACAGCCTCATAAAATGTTGGAATCCTAGAAGGAGATTACTAAATGAAAATCTAAAAGTGTAAAATTGACATTAATAAATATTTAATTAAGCTTTTACAAAATAAAACATGTTTACTGATCAACTGAAACTCAGCTCAGCTCACAGGATTTTATGCACATCTCCTTTAACATGGGGTGCAGGACATTTGATGTAATGGGTGAGGTAGGGCTTCCAAAAAACGGAAGAGTATATGGAGTCTGTAGAGACCTCAGAGAAGCCCTTAGTAGCTAGAAGTCCCCCTACCCCAGGCCTTAGCAGCACTCCTGAAATTGTTTTGACACAACTTCCTCCACTTGCAAACAATGTCGGTCCTATTAGTCTCAACCCCCATCTCTTCTGGACCAGCCTATGTTATGACCAAGTCTGGGGACGAAGGGTGTTTCTTAGTCTCAGAGTGAAAACTACTTGAAAGAACAGCATTTTCAAGGAAGGAATGAAGTCAGTCAGTGTTCCAAAGAGGCAATGGCTGGGTTGAAAGAGGAGAAAAAATATATACTTAATCTTTTGATCTATCAAATGAAAAGCATGTTCTCCAGTGAATAGATGCAATACACAGGGGCTTAATTACTGAGTTTGGGGAGGCAAACAAAAACACACAAATAATATGTTTATTCTGTGTGGGGTTATATAATAAATGCGAGACGTAATCATGAAAATTTGAAGTGGATGATGTGTGAGGTTTTCCTGGCCACTTCCTGGAGCCAGACTGGTGACAGTATCCCTTTGTATTCCAGACTCCTCTGACTCATCTCATTGGCAGCCGGGGTTAGGATTCTTTTGCCATTTGTTTTTTAAGTCAAGGATTCTCATGGACATTTTGGATGTTATTTAAAACCTTTTTGGGGGGGTGCATGCATTGACTTCTGTCTCCTCTGTAAATAATGGGTCCTTCAGCCTCTGGAGGCCCATGTAGCTCACTGGGACTAAGCAAAGGAGAAAACAAAACTCTCTCCATCCTCCTGGAAAGTCCATCTGCCCAAATTCTTAGGGCCGCAGTGGTGAGGGAGCTGATGACTCCAGCCCCAAGCATCTCAAGCTGGTTGTAGAAGGACTGCCAGTGTGATAATCCTTATTGTATAGATTGGGCTTCTGAATTGCTGGGTGCCTTGTCATCCACTATCACCTGTGCAGTTCCTGACAACTCTTGGAGGATATTGATTCAGGTACAGGGCCCTTTCCATAGCTAAGGAATCAAATTCAGGGAGGACAAGTGCCTGGTCCAAGGTCATACAGTGGGTTGGGTGGTGAGGGTAGGATCCAAACTCAGCCATTTGGCCCATATCCCAGTGATACTTTCTATGTAATGGGGACAGTTTTTCCCATGCCTTTGGAGTTGTGAGTAGCAAGATCCCAAACAATGGGGGATGATTGATTGGTGTGTGAGCCTCCTATGGCAAAGGAAGAGAAAGCTCATGGGGCTGCTTCAGGGTGGGCCTTCCCAGGGGGAAGGATCTATACTTCAGAGTGGGCTATAGCTGGGGAGGATCACAAAGTAACAGGGTTTGACTCTCCATTGTTCCCATTACAAACTTGATTTTTGACTTGTAGGCATAGTGGGGGAAAGCCCTGAATGTGGGATAAGGTGAGCTGGGTTCAAGCCAGCTTTGTGCAACATGGGCGACATTAAGGAAATTATTTGCCATATATAGTTCTTAAATCTGCTCTCCCCAAAGGATTTAGAAATTTTCACAGTAGTTTTTTTTTTTTTTTTTTGAGACAGAGCCTCAAGCTGTCACCCTGGATAGAGTGCCATGGCATCACAGCTCACAGCAAGCTCCAATTCCTGGGCTCAAACGAGTCTCCTGCCTCTGCCTTCCAAGTAGCTGGGACTATAGGTGCCTGCCACAATGCCAGGTCATTTTTTGGTAGCAGCCATCATTGTTGTTTGGCGGGCCGGGATTCGAACCCACCAGCTCAGGTGTACATGGCTGGCGCCTTAGCCTGTTGAGCCACAGGCGCCAAGCCAGGATTTAGAAATTTTCAAAAAATTATTGCTATGGTGCTGGATAAATTATTATGGTACAAAATGAAACACTGAAAATGAGTTTAAAAATTAGTGAAGGAAACCATAAGGTAGGAAATTTTGAAGAACATTTAAGACTGCATCACGAAAGGGGAAAGGTTTGAGGGCACAGTTGGTTAAATGGTCAAGTGAGAATGTCAGTTACATGATTCGCTTGGCAACAAAGGCGCTGAAAAGTGTACTGGTTTATGTGTTAGGGTCAGCTGTGGTGGTCCAAATTTCTTTCAGCATCTGAAGAGTCGCATTAAATATTTATCTTGAAAGCAAAATGGAGCTCAAAATACCTTGCATGAAGTTATATACAGTTGCTAAAAAAGGGCCACACATTGGCTCTCAGCATCTAAGCTGCCAAAGCAAAAGGGAATCACAGTCCAATTCGGAGGCCAGTAGACCCTTTCTTTAAATGGGCTGGGTCCTAGATAATTTAGGCTTTGCAGGCCACATATATCTATTGCATTTTCTTATTTGTTTTCTTTTTCGTAGACCATACAAAAAGAAACCATGGGCCAGATTTAACCATAGTTTACCGCCCTCTATTGAATAGACGCTTGCTATCCAGAGGTAAAAAACAAATTGCTAGTGGGGGACACTCTAGCTGTAGATGCTACTCTCATAAAAAAAGAAGTGTGACTCTTCATCGAGTGGCTGCCACACATTGGCAATCACATGTTCTAATGATCATCTAATCTAGAGGAAGAAGTGGCATTCTCTGCTAAGAGCTGAAGCCACAGGCAAGGATGCTGCTGACTTAAAAAGTGGACCAGCCCCTCTTGAGGTGAGAGGCAAGCCATTCCACCTCCCTGAACCTCTTTTTGTTCCTCTTCTCTAACATGGGAGATAAAAATAAGTATCCTGCTTGCTTTCCAGGGTAATTGCAAGGATCAAATGAAATTCTATGTGTGAGATGACCTTGTAAATGATTCCAACAGCTATTCAAGTGTTAGTTACTATTTATCAGCATAGGCATCGTCAGCTGCAGGTGACAGAAGATGGACTGTGCCAACCAGGCTCATGAGAGGCCCTCTCCCTATTCTGGAGAAGATTCCAATCTAGCAAGAAAAGAGAAGCCCAGGAGGGGAACACTTCAGTTCAACTCCTGTACAAAGACACATGCATGCATGACCCCCAATGTCCAGCAGTTCCCGGTGGCTAAAACTTAGATGGCATCAAAGTCACAAAACTAAATATAATATGCATTAAAGCGACCCTCAGAGAGGCACCCAGCAACTTGCCTGGCCAAAATCTATTTGCTCAAGTCCTTGGGGGTTGATGTTGTAATAAAATATTAACTTTCCTTACATTGAGCACTTATTTGCCAGACGTTGTGGTAGGTTCTTTATACACAGATCTTACTTAATCTTCACAACTAACCTACAAAATGGGTCTCGGTATCTTCATTCTTCAGATGAGAAAACTGCAGCTTGATTTATCATGGAAACATCACCTGGCTAGTTGATGGAGGGGCTGGGATGCTGTGGATGGTGAGAAGGAGGCGGTGCTTGCCTGGTGGGCTTCCAGGATAAGGCAAGTTCAAAGCATGGTTTTAGTGCACAAGAAGGGCAGTGGTGAAGGTTGGGGCTGTGGGGTCTAGCAAGTGAAGTGAGCATGGCTTCCTGTTGGTAAGCAGCACGCCCCCAAATTCCTGAGGTCTTTTGTGCCACCTGACTTGGCTTTTCTAATTCCTTTAATTCCTTTAGAAGGGTGAGCTAGGCCACTGGGCAGCTTGTAGGGGGACCCAATTTCTCATCCTCTTCTGTGGACTATGCTTTCTTTCCTGGAAACCTCAAGAGGCATGGATCCAGGGACCCTTGCTTCTACCTGTCTCTGCCTCCACGTTACTGCAGTCCCTGCCCTTGCCTTGGATCAGTTTTTGCCTTTGAAATGACAATGCTGTTGTTCTCTTCAGACCCTTCCACTTATAGACTGTTCTAAATTGCAATATCCTCAAGGAGCTGCAACTAATGGCGACAGAGTAATGTTCTCTCAGGAATGTCTGGACACCAGGCATGGGACTCAGGGCCCACAGAAAAATAAGGTGTCCTGTAAGTGAATTTTCCAAATATTGCCTTTTGAAACCATTAAATTTTGCTTCATGCAACTAAGGAGAGAACTCTTTCTAACATGTTGCACTTTTTCTCCTTAAACAGAGCATACCAGATACCATTGATCAAACTCTGTAAGCCAGCCCATTTTGTAAAATTCTTGGGCATTTTTATGAGTTATTTAAAGATGCTTTCCCTTGCACTAAATGGCCTCTTGCTGTTTCTCCCATTGAGTCAGTTCAATTCTGACATTAGCTTGTGGAGTTCACGCAGACCCCACAGGTCCCACAAGACAGGCCACTTCAGATGTCAGCTGCAAGCGAGCTGTCCAGGCTACCACACTTCTGTCTGATCTACCACAAATTCGAGAGTTCCCAGGACCTCTCCGTCAGATTTGTTAATTTGCTAGAACTTACAGAAGTCAAGAAAGCATTTTGCTACTGCTGGTTTATTATAGAATCTATAACTCAGGAACAGCCGACTGGTTGAGACGTGTGGGCAGGAGGAATGGTGCAGAGGCCCTCTCTGACTAGTAATGTGACCTCAAGATTAGTGACATTTCTTTAGCTTGGCATATGAAAGCCAAATAGCCCTGTAGTTTATTCCTTTTCCCACAGGATAATTTCCCCATAGACTAAGTCAGTGTAATTCTTTTTATCTCTCTCTCTCTCTTTTTTTTTTTTTTAGACTTTTTCTGTTCTTTTTGCCAGACCTCTCATGATATTCAGGTTGGTCCCTGAATCTCCTCCGTCACCATCTCTTAGCTGCTGAGCTGCACAGAACTGAACATGTCACCTTGTGGTTAAGCATCCATGGGAGGAGTCTCCCTTTGTAATCAAGCCTAGAACCGGAAGTAGAGAATTCTATGGGTTTGGTTTTTTTCTTGCCTTATTAATTGCTAATTGATTCAATCGTCCTTAGCTTCTGTAACCTCCAGGTCATGGTCAAGCCTAAGAACACAGCATATATCCTATTTCCAAACTCACTTCTTTCCTGAATGACATAGGGGGGACTTTGTAAACAGGTTGAATTGTGAGTATTATTTATATTCATTAGTGCTAATTACTATGTACATCCAGCCAGAGGCTGAAACACATCTTTTATAAATGGAAAGAGCACACAAATAAATGGCTCCTTCTTCATATTCTGTTGAATGCGGCTTCTCTTTTTCTTCCCTTTATTTCCCACTCCACTGTGATTCCATGTCTCCTCCACCCCCAGTTAGAAAACTTGTCCAATTCTTCCCATCTGTTTTTATTTTATTTCTCATAGGAAGGGGGAAAGACATGGTCATTAATTTCCCTGCTGCCTGGTCCGTTAGCCTTTCTCTCATTCTTTTGGTCTTATTATTATTTTATTCTATCAACACTGTCCATGCCATCAGAATTACATCAGAAGATGCCTGATGAACCCCACGCTTTTGATGAAAGGTCTTAGTATTGGTCACTGCCTGAGGTGACAGGTAAGCTGGAGTTCTTCAACATGATTATACATGGTGGGTGGGTCATGGGACAGACTGGCCGTGAGGGTCAGTTGTCCTTCCCATGTGACAATTGCCAGATTGAAATCAGCCTCTTCTACTTTGCAAAGATATGGTAGGCTGGGGAACAGCATGCCAGGAGGAGGAAGGGTCAGTCTTCAGCACGCCCCTTTTAGAAGGTTACCAACCCCATTCTCATCCAACGGTGTCTCTCCTATCACCTTTCCAGAGGGTTGTGGCTGTCTCTCAGGGGCTGGCCCTCAGCCTTGAACTTGGTCTCTCATATCTACTTGCACTTCTGCTCAACTTGGATCTTTGAGAATAGAAGTCTGACATGCTGCTTTCAAAATGCAGATATCATAGCATTAAACATAAAATTGTTAAAGTAGATTAAAATTCTCTCCCTTTCCTGAACATAAAAGTCATTGACTAGTAATAGCATCAAATTCTTTGAATTTGCTTTCAGTTTCTTGGTTCAATTATAGTATCCAAATTAGAAGTTCCGTTTTCCCCCATGGTAGAACCAGTTATTAGAACTTTGCGTCTTAGCCTGTGGAAGCACCAAGGTTTGATATCATCTGCATTAGAGGTAATGCTGGCATGTAAAAGGAGACCCAAACAGAAAATGAGAGATTCTCAACTAATTCCTCCCGAGTAAATTAAAAGATGCATCTGCTTTTAAAATGGTACAATCAATAGAACAAAAATACATCTAAGGGTCATTTACAGCAAAGGCGAGTTTAAACAAAGCTATTAAAAAGTACTTAATCATGTCTTTTTAAGTTTATCTATATTTATAAAGAGCGATTTTTTTCAATTAACATACATTGGTTTAATTCATTGAACCTGTCGGCAGAGGTTAGGGATGATTTATCCTTCTACTTTCTTTCGATGCATATCTTTGCACATGCAAGCATTAGTTTAAGAAGTTTATGATTTGGAGAAGATAGATAAGTCCACCTGGGCAGAGTGCCAAGCACAGGCTATATGAAATGTGCTGGCAGCCAAGATTGAGCCTGGATAAGGGATGATACTATAGCAGGGGTGACCCGAATTCTGGGCCTGCAGTTGAAGGATGTGTGTGCCTAGTTAGGGGTTTTAGAGCAGGTTATGACCATGCAGAAATCTAGAAACCTGGACTATGGTTCCGAGTTTGTCATTGATAAATGGTGGAATCTTGAGCTAGCACATCAGCTTCTCTAGTCCGGAGTTTTTCAGCAGAATAACAAAGTCCAAGCTATTGTGATTGTGAAAAGGCAAGGAGACCTGGAAATAGAAGACCCACAGGTCTAACTAACACCGCCTAATGGTCAGAAAGTGTGCCACGAAACCAGCTTCTCTAGTTAATTTTTAGATGTTAAAATGTGAAATAAGAGACTAAAGGACTATGGGTAACAATTTACCATACTAATATTCAAATTTAAGTCTTGTGATAACATGGGATAATCATATGGCAATAGCAGAGATGAGGTTTTCATTGGAATCTTGGGTGAAATTGATTGCTGAGAAATCTGATCTATCATGGAAACAAAAGCAAGCAGAGAGGGGGAAAAAAGCCCAAATCTTTTATTTTTCTCTGCTTACCAACTTTCTTGCTCTCAAAAACAGAGTCATAAAGATCAACAACTCCAGCTAACTCGAGGTCACATTTATAGCTGTTTCAATGCCATCGACTGCATTTTGATTCTTGAACGGTTTATCAGACTTCAGAGTCTTGCAAAGAGGACAGAGGAGCTAATAAAAATTGCATTCCACCTTTGGTTTTTGTGGTTTCTGAGTTCTCACTGGTGTTACAGGAAGCTCTGAATTTTGAGACGTTCATGATTCCTTTTTCCAGCAACCATTATTTTCCTCCCTTTGACCAAACTCCGCTGAAAGTCTAGCAAATGTTCTAAAGAAATGCTTCGGTAGAGCGATTTATAGGACTGTATTAAAGTGACCGTTTCAAGTTGGCTAACACGAGCACTGAATAAACACATATTGATATTATAGAACAAAATAATGTATTAGTGCATTGCTCATTTGTGCTCCGACAGTCACCCCGATACCATTTGTCATGTGGGGAGTGACAAACACAATTACACCCGAGTGCTAATAGAGTGGAAGGGCAAAACTGCCTGACCTCGGCATCCTGGGTCGATTTAAATGTTTGATGTCTCATTGAATTAGTATCACAGTGTGAAAGACAAAGCTCAAACTAATGGAAATGAGCCTGGACCTGCAATACTGCTGATTGGGCTGACATAATTAGAATAATATTCCGTGCACAGCTAATAACAAGCTGAAGAAATAAATAACCAAGAGATAACCTAATTGCTGCATGCTAAAATGTTCTTTTGAATATGCTAAGGTTAGCATTTTCTATTTACTTATAAAGCACGCTGGTGGGCTTAAAAGAAGCACAGAGAATGTAGCAGAAGGGATGGTCACCCAAATCTACTGCCCTCTGGAGGGCCCAGCTCTCCATTGCTCCTGGTGGCTATTTCAACAGACGCTGATAATGCTTTCTGTGGGCCTACTCTGTGCCAGGCCCAAGGCTGGGTGTCAGGGAGAGAGACATCCTGACAGTGGGAATCACACGCAAACCTTGCCTTCCAGGACCTTTTGGCCTGTAGGAGCAATGAGATGTGTATAAAAATAGCCTAGAATGAAAAGGGTAGGTGTGAGAAGACAGATCTGGAGGGAGTTAAGAAAGTCTACAGGGGGAGACTTCAACAGATTGCAAATTCTGTGGCCTGGGGGCTTGAATGGAGGGACAAATAATTGATCGGGGTAGTATGTAGGTTTCTTATTGAAGATTCCAATTCCTCATGGATTCCAGCATCCCAAGGAAGGAAAGGCAATGTTGGGCTTGGCTTGCCAAATCTTTCCTTATGCTTAAAAGTACCAATAAAAGTCCCTTCAGCTTGTGTTGTTTTTAAAGTTTCTGCAGTAGTTTTGCTAAGGTATTGTGCGCAGCTTCTTCAAGTCCTGAGGCGAAGAGACAGGGCGTGTTGTAAGCTTCCACAGGGCAGTGAGGGGCTGCAGGAAAGATCTCAGAAGTGGAAAACCCATGCCTGGTGGAGAACGAGAGCTCGAACTTTTTTCACTGCTGTAATCCTCACTGCCGAAAATGCTACCCGGAGAATAATAGGCACTGAATAAATATTTGTTGAATGAATGCTTATCTCATTTACATCTTGCAGCAATCCAGAGATGGGAACTATTAAGGGCTCCAATTTACACATGAGGAAATCAAGGCTTGGAGACGCTAAGTGACTTGGCCCAGGTCACACAGCTAAGAACCCGCCGGGCTGCCTCTGATGAATAGTGTGTTATTTCTGGGGGCACGATTCTTCTGAGGAATTTGGTTTACAAAAGAAAGAAGGGGAAACCAAGTAGTGGGCTGAGGAACTGCCGAGCCTCAAGGGCAGTGAGAAGGAGGACTGGTGAGTTTCCTGCCATGAATGAACGAGAAAGCTGAGATTCAAAAAATGAAGCAATCACCCAACTAGGAAGGAGAAAAAGGACTAAACACTGGGGTTTCTGAGGCTTGTTTACCATCTCAGCATTATTTGCTCCTCTTTGGCTTGCGACAATTAAACTTGAGGTTATAATAATACTGCGTATGTGCACACAGAATGAGAGGGCAGCATGGGACAGAGAACAGATGTAGGAATTTGAGTTGCATGTCCTGGTCACAACTTTGGCATTGTTGGCTGTGTGACTTCAGGTTAATCCCTTCTCCTTTTCAAGCTCTAAAACCCTAGTGATCTATAGATTATTTTTGAGCTGAGTGCTGTTACAAATGACCTCCTTATCCAGCTCCTTGCGATTATCAAGCTAATTAGGAGTGGTTTCTGTAAAATATCCATAAATCCCTTAGCAGTGATTCTCAAACTTTGGCCAATGGATCATCATCAATCAAGTCACCTGTACCTCTGTTTTTACAGTAAGATATCCCAGAGAGACCATGATAAAGAAAAGAGGCAAAATGATACAAAGCTTCATGAGACTGTGATGGGATAATACGTGAGTTTGTGAAATACGAAATGAAAATTGTTCATGCCCAAGTCCAAATTTCACCCTCTTAAACATTGATTTTTTTGTGTTTTAGTAAAGCTTTTGAGCATCCATTGTGAGCCAGATGTGGTATCACTCACTTGCACAGATGTTGTAAGAGGTCAGCCAACCTATAGGTTCCTGGTTATAGACATTATTTGAAGAATTATGATCCAAGGTACATGATAGTGACATTCTTTAAATTCCTATGATAAAATTGCTTCCTGTAAAACAGAAGGATATGATGATGATGGGAAAGGTTTATTTTAGTTTTAAAGGCAGGGTCTTTTTCTGTTGTCCAAGCTGGAGTATAGTGGCCTGATCACAGTTCTCTGCAGCCTTGAACTCCTGGGCTAGCATGATCCCCCCACTTCATCCTCCTGAATAGCTGAGACTGTAGGCATGTGCCACCATGCCTGGTTAATTTTTAAATTTTTTATGGGGATCGGGTATCACTATGTTGCGCAGGCTGGTCTCAAACTCCTGGTCTCAAGCAATCTTTGCGCTGTATCTCCTAAAGTGCTGGCTTTACAGGAATGAGTGAAAGATTGATTTTTTTTTTTTTGTTAGAAAGACTTGGACTCATAATACTTTGGTAAAATTTAATCTTTTATTATGCAACAGAAACAGCTAAGCAGTTGAGTTCCAGGATAATGGAACTTGAAATGGTGACCTCATTCATGTCTGATTTCAAGGTATGGTGCTACCCTTTGAGGTCCACAGAGAATGGTTTGATTATAGTCAAGTGTTCTAAGGGAAAAGAACTTTGGGATGGCTAGACAGTTGTTCTTTATTAAAGCAATATCAAAATATTCAAAACCGGGTATTTTCTCCTATACTTATAATTATCGACATTGTGCTGGTTCAGACTCCCATCATTCCTCCCTTAGATTATTGCCCTTGCTCACGGCTCACTGCGTCTTGACTAGTGTGACTGCCAGGGGATATTTCAGGAAAGGAAACTTGCATATGGCAGACAGCCCCTTGGCTTCACATCCTTTAAAGTCTCACCATTGTTCTCGGGATGCAACCTCACTCTTTAGAAGAACAACTGCAGCCCCTCCTGGCCTGGCTTTGGGACCCTTCCTTGTGCTCTCCAAATTCTTCCCTCTGCACCTGATGCTCTATCTTTACAGAATGGCCTGGAGTCTCTGACCACTGGTTCTCTACACAGGGGTCCTGCTATGACTTCCTGCATAACATCAGAAGGTTCTGTGTAGGTGATAGCAATGACTATTATACTGATCATCCTCATCTTGGAAAGCCCAACAGAGAAAGAGAAAGTTGGGATGGGTAACAGTTGTCAACAAGGGAACTGTAACTACCCTTGGTCACGGGTGAATATTGGAGAGGAAGAATATTTAAAGAGGATTTAGATTGGGCAAAGGTGGGAAGATCATGGGTTTCATTTTGGATACAGAAGAGGGTTAGAAATAATAATTGAGGAAACATACTTACATGCATGTAACAATTAAAACCATGTGAATGGATGGGTTGTTTGCAGAAATAAATTTAAAGTAAGAAGGAATGAACAGGGCTGAGTAGTGGCGAATGTGTATTTGTGTGTGTGTGTTATTTGTACATGGGCCAGGTTGGGGGATTATTATTTTTTTTTTTTTGTAGAGACAGAGTCTCACTTGTTCGCCCTCAGTAGAGTGCTGTGGTGTCACACAGCTCACAGCAACCTCCAACTCCTGGACTTAGGTGATTCTCTTGCTTCAGCCTCCTGAGTAGCTGGGACTACAGGCGCCCGCCACAACGCCTGGCTATTTTTTGTTGCAGTTTGGCTGGGGCCGGGTTTGAACCTGCCACCCTCAGTATATGGGGCTGGTGCCCTACCCACTGAGCCACGGACACCGCCTGGGATTATGCTTTTTATAATAAATGCTATGGACCGAGCCGTGGCATTTCAGTCCAAGGACATTTCCACCTTTCTAATAGCTTGAAATAATTGCTGCCAAATAGGCAAATAAAGTAAGATAAATTTTGTATTTACCATATGTGGAAATATTATGAGTAGTTGCAGACTCAATTCGCTTTGATGCCCTTTGACAATCTGATAATTTTTGCAATGACATACTTAAAATGCTGTTTCATGCAAAGTTCAGATTTTTTCCCCCTTGTTTAAAAAACACACGACATCATTAATTTGCAGGCCCGTATATTAATTTTGCTGAGAGCACCGTTTATTTCTCCTTCCTTTCATTTTGTTTAAAGTCAGTTGTTGACAACTCACAAGCATGTCAAACTCCCATCGCTAATAATTGCTTAAGGACTCCTAACTTCTACAAATGTTGGTTCCAGCTCCAAACCCCATGCTAGCCCTGAAAGAAAAAAAGAAAGAGAGAGAGAGAGGTGGGGGAAGAAAGAACTTCTTCTGATGAATTTTTGATTTTCCTTCTTAACAAAGAAATGTCTGAGATTCAAAGCAATAGCTTAAAGTGATATTATAAAATAGAATATGGAGTGCACTGTTCTGAATGACTCTTCGCTTTTAATGTGGGGCTGAAAAATTGTCAGTGCCTTTTTTTTTGATTAGATGGGGGGTTTTTTTTGTTCTTGATCTAAGAATTGAGGAGAAAAACATGCTACTTGCATTTGAATATGGCACGAGCAGAGATGTAATGGGTTGGAGATAAAGTAATAGCAGCCACGCCTGAAGGCAGCACCTGTATCTCCGGGTCAATGCCATCTCTCTTTAGATCGCTGCTGCGCCACTCTTTCTGCGGCTGCTTTATTAGGCCTAATTAGGCGGGCTGTCACTTTTATTGGTGATGGGAAAGGAAGATAAGTAGATCGCTTGTGTCATCCATCTCTATCCGGACGTGTCTAAAAAGTCTAAAGTAATGGCTGTAGGCACAAATATATACCATGAGAGAGAGAAAGAGGCTGGGAGAGAGAAAAAAACAACAACAGCACAAAAACAACAAAATTCCCAGAACTAGAGTTAAAAAAAAAAGAAAGCAAGAAAACCCCTCGAAATGTCTTCCCGTTGGCACTGCTGTGTGTAATCTCAAACCCACAGAGAAGATTGTGTGAGTCACCCCAGCAGCTCTTTTGTTCGGAGGGAAAAGGTAGCCGGATGGATTCTGTGATAGCCAAATAATGTGGGAGGGGAGACGCTTCCTGCTTGGGAGTCTAGCAGTAGGTTCTCAAGAAAAAGTTGGTCCAAGTTGTGACCTGAACTCCCCATATGATCTTGCTGAGCAGCCAAGAGGCGCATTAATTAAAGAGAATCCCAGAGCTACACATTTTTTCTTTGTGGGCGCCATGCATGTGGTGATTACCATAGCAGAAGGGAGGGGACTTCTGAAAGTTTTTATAGCAGTATAAGGAGAACAAATATTTCCTCTCATTTGAAAAAAGTCTTGAAAATTAGTATCAATAAAGACAAATAGCTCAGAGGATATTGGTCATGTTCTCTGTAGCCATGGTCAGCTGCCTGAGGCTTTTCTCTTAAGGATGCCTTACCTAACCATGTGTTTCTGATAACTGCATGGCAAACCCAGTTCTTTCCAAATATCAGCCTCGCATTCTCTATCCAGTCTACTGGAAGTCTGGCCCTTGATTTCACACTGTTGATTATGGCTTTGTTTGCTTGTTTGTCTGTTTGGAGAGAGAGTCTCACTCTGTCACCCTGGGTAGAGTGCCGTGGCATCATAGCTCTTAGCAACCTCAAACTCTTGGACTTGAGCAATCCTCTTGCCTCAGCCTCCCAAGTAGCTGGGACTATAGGCGTGCACCACTACACCCACTTAGTTTTTTTATTTTTATTACACATGGAGTCTTATTCTTGCTTAGGCTGGTCTCAAACTCCTGAGTTCAAACAAGCCACCCTCCTCAGCCTCCAGTGTGCTAGGATTACAGGTGTGAGCCATCGCACCTGGCCTGATAATGGCTTTTTAATGGAATCCCTTTACACAATCACATCTTCTCTGTACAATTATAAATTATATGTAGGAGCTGTACTTTCTAGTTTTCTTCTGCCTGTGTCATGCCTAGAACCAAGCTAAGTATACAAAAGGGCTTGAAAAAGAGTGGTTGCGTTAGTTTCTTAATGGCTGTGACTGAGGGGGGTTTTCAGTGGCAAATGAGAAATTTGATTTACTATGTTATGCAGAAAAATGGGATTCCCTAAAATAATTTTAAAAATAATTATAAGAACCTCTCAATGATGTTTGCACAATACCAAGATGTTTGGACCAATTCAGTCCAAATTTCTGCTCATTACTTTGATGTTTATTACATACATTATCAAATATTTAGATTGATTAGGTGAAATTTATTCCTGAGAAATCTAGTTTATACTCTCTAGCCTGGGAAGATAGAGAATATTATAATGAGAAAACTACTCTGGGGAGGCAAGTCAATGTGTTTGGAAGTTTCACCATTATTTTTTATTGCTTTAATCCATCTACATAATACTAAGTGCAATTTACAGCATTTCCTATGTTCCAGGTACTGTGCTAAGTGCTTAACACACATTATTTCATTTTAGTTTGATCAAACCCTCTGAAGCAGGTGTCCATGTGCCCAACCCACATGTTGTAAGCAATTGACTACCTTACAAATAGCTCACATTTATTTGGTGCATCAGTGAAGGCCGGCCGAGACTCAATAGGCATCAGCCCCGAAGAGCAAGACTGGTTATCTTTTAAAGGTATGGTAGGAGGGGGAGGGTGTTATTTTGGTGGGCCAGCGACTGCTGCCAGGCATGGTTCTAGCTGGTCTCCTGCTTAGTCCCGTCTGTTCATTTGCCTTTAGCCCCTCCTGGAGCCATTGTGTCAGCCAGTCTCTTGCTCATGCTGACTGGGTCCCAGAAGGGGTGGTTTCAGCAGAGGTCATTGAACAGCCAAGATGGAGTGCATTATGCTCAAAATGGAGTGACCTATGCTTGCTCTGTTTTTGAAGTTCCTCTGACCAACCTATCACACATAAGAAAACTGAGGCTAGGAGCAGTTAGTTAACTTTCCTAGTCTGCTCAGCTAGTAAATGGTGGAATTGGAATTCATACTCATACCTGCTGGGTTGGAAAGGATGTTCTCTCCACAACTTTTAGGCTCGGTCTCCCACTTCTGCATGTTGCTCGAGAGAATAATTTGCTTCTGTGAGGGGAAAAAAAAATTCATCAACTCATAGACTCATGTATTTTTAGTTTAGAAGAACTTTTATCACTGGTTTTATTGAGTTGATTAAGTTGTCTTAAGGTAGGGTGGTTGGACTTAGGAACAGTTTTTCTTTTTGTCTTTGACTTTGAATAGTGAGCAGCAGTGAAAATAATTCAGATTCTTTTTGTCTGCAATAAACTATGTAAAAGTCAAGTTATGGAAACATGTCACTTGAAGCAGGGAGACTATCCTGAAATAGAGGCAGGATTTTAAGAGCATCAAATCCTATCTGATAAAAATATCATGTCCCTTCATCCCTTCAGTTTATTGTATAAATAATAAAAAAAAACACTAAAGCATTCGTAGCATGCTTGCTACATGACAGACTCTTCTACGTGTTAATATTAATCCTTTCAACATTAAGAATTATGATGGTAGCCAATATACTTTGGCAACTGAAGAATTGAAATGAGACTCTAGTTGTCTGGAAAAATGGAACCTCCCATTTGGAAGCAGTGAAATGAGAAGCAAGTGGGGGGCACTTAGACAAGTTTTGGTCACCTTACTATCTTGCTCTTAGTTTTCTCAGTTGGTACCAAGTTTGATCTGTGTGCAGTGATGTTGTTTTTAGAATCCGTGTGTTGGATCCAATTGAATCTGTCTTCTTTTATCCATTTCTACTGAGTCACTAGAGTCTGGTGCAGGGCTGGCAAGAATCAGTTACTCAGCCACTTTCCTTTTGTGGTGTCATGGCAGACATCACCAATTTGTCATAGTGTCTAGCTTTCCAATGCCAGACTTGATATCAGAGTCTCAGCCTGGTGCTTGAGACTTGGCAGTTACTATCAAGTTCATCAGAACTGGCGTGTAACTTGAGACCTATTTTTATGCCCAGATTAATGGGGCTGACACTAAGTTGTCTCTGTTCTGGCTGTCTGTGTGACCTCAGGCAAGCATTAGTTTCTCTGAGCCTCAACCCTCATCTATAAACAAGAGGTATAACCTAACCCATGTGCTATACGAAATTCCTCTGAGTATAAAATGAGATTTATTTATAGCAAAAATAAGAAGCTTTGTTTTCAACCTAAGGAGAGATTCGACATTAGTTTTACTGAAATTGACTATTGCTTTAGCAAAGTTGTGGTTCATTAATCCAGCTACCCAAAGTAGAATCATTGATTTTGTTTTTTGCTTCACTCCTCTATATCCAACCAGCCTCTAAGTCTTACTGATTTTGCCTTTAAATAGTCCTTGAATCCTCCTTTCTTCCCGGGCACACTGGCATGGAGTCTATGCCTTCTGGATGGCCCTTTTAGATAAGTGACATCTCTGCCACTAGTACCCCAGCTTCTGTTCTCTGCTCCTCCATGGCTAGAGTGACCTCCTCAGGCAGATTGCATCCTTCCTCTGCGATAGCCCTCTGGGTCTCCTGCAACCTCACGGTAAAGTCTGAACACTCTCACTGGGGCACTTGTGGCCCTTTACTTCCCACCCCCTCCTCCTCAGTATAGCCTGTCTTCTGCCTGTAACCACCCCTACCCTCCCAGGCTCTGACATTGTGTCTTTCCCTGTGCCTTGCCAACTGCAAATACCCATTTACTGTCCTTGTCCACTGGCAAACTCTGAATTCCCTCTGGTGGCCCAATTTGTTGTTGTTTGGCTGGGCCTCAGAGTGGTTGTGGTAAAGGGAAACATTTCTGTAGATAGCTGGGAAGAGTCGCCTACCTGTGCCCCCAAGTCTTGTAGTGGAGGGCAGGGAACAAAAAGGTTCCAAGTTGCGGTATAGATGGCAGCCTTCATAACCCTGTTCACGGACAGGTGGTGTGGTTTCCCTAAGTAAAGAGACCTGAGAATAAGAAGAAAGAAAGAATGGGAGAAAATATGTGTAAACTACCCATCTGGAAAGGGTAGTTTATAAGTAGTAACTAGAATATATAAGGGGCTCCAACACCTCAATAGGAAAAAGTCAAATAACCCAATTACAAAATGAGCAAAGGATCTGCGTAGACATTTCTCAAAAGAAGACACACAAATGGCCCACAGATATATGAAAAAATGCTCAACATCATTAGTCATCAGAGAAATGCAAATCCAAACTACAGTGAGATACCATCTCACCCCAGATAAAATGGCTTTTATCAAAATAATGAATGCTGGCAAGAATGTGGGGCAAGGGGAACCCTCATATGCTGTTGGTGGGAATGTAAATTAGTGCCACCACTGTGGAGAATGGTATGGAAGGTCCCCCCAAAAATAAAAATAAAGCCACCATATGACCTGCAATTCCACTGAGAGGAATATATCCAAAGAGGGGAAATCAGGATATGGAAAAGATTTTCTGCACTCCCTTGGTTATAGCAGCACTGTTCACAATAGCCAAAATTTGGCATCAGTCTAAGTGTCCCTCATTGGATGAATGGGTTGAGAAATTGTGGTATATAAGGAATATTAGATAACTACAAGAAGAAGAAAACCCTACCATTTGAAACAACATAGATGGAACTGTAGAACATTATGGTAAGTGGAGTAAGCCACACACAGAAACACAAATCTCGCGTGTTCTCATACATGGGAGCTAAATATTAAAAACAGTTGATCTCATGGAGATAGAGAGCAGAAGAATGGTAACCAGAGGCTGGGAAGGGAAGCAGGGAGAAGAAGATAGAGTAGGGGTGATTAACATGAGTAAAACCATAGTTAGATAGACTGAACAATATTTGATAGCACAACAAAGTGAGTATAATCAACAGTAAGTTCAAGTATACTTTAAAATAAATAAAAGAGTGGAATTGAAATGTTCTTAATGCACAAAAATGTTAAATGCCAGAGGCAATGGATACCCCAGCTACCCTAATTTGATTAGTGTACATTGTATGCCTGTATCAAAACATCACAGGTATCCTATAAAGATATATAACTATTATGTATCCATAATAATTTTTTAAAAAATTAAAAAGCAAAAATAAAAAAGAAGGAATCTGGCCAGACACAGTGGCTTACATCAGTAATCCTAGCACTTTGGGAGGCCAAAGTAGGAGGATTGCTGGAGCCTAGGTATTAGAGGCTGCAGTGAGCTGTGGTGGCATCATTGCATTTCAACACAGAGAAGGAAGCTGACCACACATGGGAGATTTAAAATTTTGCCAAAATCCTCATCTGCCTTATTCAGCTAGAAATATCATCCCTGTACGCACCTGAGACTAGGGGGGCAAGACAGTGGCCCATTTGGCAGCCACATTTATGCACGGCTGCTCAAACACCTCAGCAAATACTTGAGTGTTACCCTTCCTTCTCTCATCCTTCGTTCCTCTTTGTTGTCTATTTCTTTATTCTCCTCCCCTCCCCTGTAATTAGTAATAATGATGCTGACATTCTTCTCACTTACAAAGCACCTTTGTATACGTTCCAACGTTTCATTGTCATAACAACTGTGTGAAGTGCATTACTGTTATATCCCAGTTTCAGAGATGGGTCAATTGGGGTCCAGAGAAGTTAAATCATTTAATTCGAAAGCACATAGTTGGTAGGTTATGTTGTTGGGATTTAAACTAAGGGTCTGCAACTGTAAATCTCAGGATTTTGTTGTTTGTTTTTATAAAGTATCATGGCATTGAAATTGAACTTGAAGCAATGTTCAAATCTGTAGTATCTTCCTTAGTATTAAAATAATTTGTCTTGGGGGTAGGACACAAATATAAGAAGGACTCTACCTGACAAATGCAATCATTATAACACAATTCTCAATACCCTCAAATTAACCTGAAAACAGTAATAAAAATAAAAGAAATAAAATAATTTGTCTTATAAACCCTCTTAGAGCATTTGCTTTGGCTGTTCTAAAGCCAAGCTTTGTGTCTGATATGACATCCAGCATCATAACTTGCCTACATTGTTACTCCCTCCTCATCTTATAGATCTCTTTGTGTCTCTCAAGAGAGACCTGGAGTAACCTCAGGGCAGGGGTTGTCCTATTATCAACAGGTCCAAGCACACAGGCCTGGCACTGAATAACTGATCCAAGTTGTTCAGTGAGCCACAATTATTCGTAAAGAATAAAATATCTTTTGACCATTTGACGAACTAATCTGAATTCTTGATATATTTTGCTTTTGTTGTCAAAGTAGCTTACCCACACCCTTGCTCCAATTCCTCTACTCTGTTTTATTTTATTTTCTCTTTTGCTCATGGGCAACATAGAATGAAGATGAGAAGCTTGTGTAACAGTTGGAGAACCAGGTCTTTGATGAGCTACCTCTTCTGTTTCCTTCTGGACAGTAAGACTCTTCCGGCTTCTCAAATAGTGTAAGGGTAAAGCTTGTGAACTCTGGGGTTGGATTTGTCTGGGTTCAAATCCCACGTCTCCAATTTAGTTATTGTATGGAGCTTGAAAAGCTAAACAGAAGCTATTTAGCTCTTGTTAATCCTCAGTTTCCACATCATAAAAATGGAGTAACCAAAACGATGTGTGTCAAGGGATTCTTGTACAATCTAAATGAGTTAATATACATAAATCATTCAGAATCATGCTCGACCTATCATAAATACTCAAAAAGTTATTTATTTGAAAGACATATGAGTGTTTTAAATTCTGCTGCATAGACAGATCTAAGCTGCTGGTCATGATATTGAGTAAGAAATTACCAGGAGCAGTAAGATTGCATTAGGTTAATTTTTATATGCTGCCCAAACCTTGGCTGAGTAGAGAGAAATTCACTACTGTTTGCTTTCAGACCTGAAGTTCTAAGCATTTAGAAACATTTGGGTGTTTCAAAATGGTTATGTAATTTAATGAAAGTGTTCCCCTTGCTTCAATGTTAGCTGGTATTTGGTTTGGGAGTAGGTATCGTTTCATCCAGTCATCCAGGTTTTTAATACCAGGCTTATAATCTCTGATGTACCGTGGCCAGTTGGAGGTATGTCACCTGGACTTTCTCATTATTGGTAAGGCACTCAAAGCTGTGAATATATTCTTTAAAGTTTTATTGCTTTTACAAATTAGAGCAGGTTCAAAGCAATCCAGGTAGTAATATCTTTCTATTTCTATTGTATTCTGGGAAGTTTCTTGAGTGGGTGAAGCAGGCTGAATTAGATTTAGCTATGAGACCTGTAAGTACTCTTTTTCTTTTTTACTTTCTTAAGCCTTTATTTTATTTTATTTTCAGTTTTTGGCTGGGGCTGAGTTTGAACCCGCCACATCCAGTATATGGGGCCGGTGCTCTACTCCTTGAGCCACAGGAGCCACCCTCTTAAGCCTTTATTAAGAAATAATAGATACATAAAAATTTGTACATTGTGATGAGTTTTTACATATGCATATGCCTGTAATACCTTCATCACAATCAAGGTACTAATCACATCTATCGCCTATAAACTGGGCACAGTGGCTCATGCCTGTAATGCCAGCACTTTGGAGGCTGAGGTGGGAGGATCGCCTGAGGCCAGGAATTTGAGACCAACCTGGGCAACAAGACCCTGTCTCTACAAAACAATTAAAAAATTAGCTGGGTATGGTGGCACCTGCAGTCTTAGCTAGTTGGGAGGCTGGGGCAGGAGGACTGCTTGAGCCCAGGAATTTGAGGAATTTAACCCTAATCCTAACCTTATGATTATGAGCTATGATTATGCCACTGAATGCTATGCCACCGAATGTGACAGAGTAAGAGCTTATCTTTTAAAAACAGTCCTTGTGTTCTTCTGAGTAATTTTTTTCAGGGGTAAGAAATTTAACAAGGAATCTGGGATCTTTCCTCTTGTATTTCCTCTTATATTTTAAAATGCCCACTACCATGTTGTTAACTATAGGTACTATGTTTTCCAATAGCTCTCTAGGACTTTTTACTGAGTAATAATTCCTTATTTCTCCATCCCTCTAACCCTTTGCAACCACCATTCTGTCCTCTGCTTCTATGTGTTTGAGAATTTTAGGAAGATCATCAAGTGGAATCAAGTAGTATTTGTCCTTCTGTGTCTGGCTTATTTCACTCAGCGTCATGTCCTCCTAAATGGTGGGGTGTTTTTCTTTTTTAAGGCTGAATAATATTCTATTTTATGTATATACCCCATTTTAAAATCCAGTCATCTGTTGATGGACATTTGGTTTGTTTCCATTTCTATACCACACACAAAAATGAGCTTAAAAATAGACCAAAATCACAAATCATGGTATATGTATACCATGGAATACTATTCAACCGTAAGAAATGATGGAGACTTTACATCTTTTATGTTTACCTGGATAGAGTTAAAACACATTCTTCTTAGTAAAGTATCTCAAGAATGAAAAAAAAAATCCAATGTACTCAATACTAATATGAAACTAATATATATACAATTACATGCTCATGTGAAGGATAAAACACAAAAATGGTCTAGCAAGGGAGGAGGGTAGGGGAAGGGCGAGAAGGGCAGGGGAGGGGGAAGGGCAATTGGCAGGAGGAAGGAGGACATTTGGTGGCATCTCACCTAATGTGCACACCCCTTGGGCGAAGGGCTCTTCTACGACTTGAACTTACCTTGGAAGTGAGAATACTGTAACCTAAAAATTTATACCCTCATATTAATTTGAAAAAAAATATAAAAGACTCACCATGATTGCATTAATATACAAGCTATGATTTACTAAATAAATTAAAAAAAAATAAGAGACTCAAATGTAAGACCTGAAATGATAAAATTCCTTGAACAGACATAGAGGAAAAGCTTCTTGACATTGATTGTGGAAATGATTTCTTGACAAAATATAGGAAAAAAATTAAAAATAGACAAGTGGGACTACAGCAAACTTCAAAAAGCTTCCTGGTGAAGGAAACAATCAGAACAAAAAGGCAACCTACAGAATGGGAGAAAATATTTGCAAACCATCCCCCTGATTAGAAGCTAACAGCCAAAATATATAAGAAACTCCTACAACTCAATAGCAACAAAACCAAATAACCTGATTAAAAAAAAATAGACAAAACCCTTGCATAGATCATTCTCTAGAGAAGCCTTACAATGGCCACTGAGTATATGAAAAAGTGCTCAATATCACTTTGCAAAGGGGGCAGCGTAGATCAAACCTGTAATGAGATGTTACCTCATACCTCTTGGAACAGTTATTATCAAAAGATACTAGGTGTTGGCCAGGAGATAGAGAAACTGGAACCTTTATACACAATGGGGGGCAATGTAAATTAGCACACCCTTTATGGAAAACAGTATGGAATTTCCTGGGAAAATTAAAAATAGAACTATCGTGTGAGCTAGCAATCTCTCTTCTGGGTGTATATTAAAAAACAATGAAATTGGGATCTTGAAGTCATCTGTGCGTCCCCATGCTCACTGAAGCACTATTCACAGTAGCTAAGGCCTGTGAGGAGGCCTTCATACTGGGGAGCCTGAGGATTTTTATAGTCCTTTACTTCCCTTCTACATCTTTTGGGATGTTTGAATCTGGGTATGAATATGGGATCAAATTTTATATGTAAATTATCACTTGCCATGTCTTTCCCAGTCTTGAGCAGCTTGAGAATTGCTGGGTGAGTATGATCCCCTACAGAGCTGAGGAATATTTTCAACAGAAGTGTTTTTTTGTGTGTGTGCAGTTTTTGGCCGAGGCTGGGTTTGAAATTGCCACCTCCGGTATGTGGGGCCAGCGCCCTACTCCTTTGAGCCACAGGCGCTGCCCAACAGCAGTGGTTTTCAAACTGTGTTCCTTGGAGTCCTACAAGGAAGCCTGAGAAGGCGTGGAGGTTACAACAAGGGGAGAGAATGGAGTGCCAGGGTCTCCATCTTCTCCCTCAACCAGAGCAACACTATTTTTATTTGTGGTACGTTCTGAACTTTTACATACAATTTTGAGAAAGACGTGAATTCTTTGTGTCTGTACATAAATACTGTTAATGGCATCCATGGTTGGCAGTCTTTCGGCCTCTGTGTGAGCGCCTCTACCTTGTGAGTTTCCCTGGCCATTACATCCCTGTACAGTTCTGCCGGAAACTTAAGAGGGCCCTGAATCTGCCTCATCATAATTTTTACCCCTTGTCCTAGTTTTGTCTCCTGGTGTAATGTAGAGGCGGTTTGCTCCCTGTGCGGCTAGGAGGTACATGACTGTTAACACTTACAGAATGAATGTTGGAAAAGTGTCCCAAAGGGCCACGAAGTTGTCATTTTAGTTTTACTGTATAAGGGATCTGAGTCATACGCACTTCTGGAGGATAATGAGGAAGTCAACCCCCAAACATTTACACCTTTATTATTTACCTTTTATCATCATGCGTGCAATAATTTTCCTGAAGTGATTAAGAAAAACAAAACTCTCTTGTTTCCTTGTGTTGTGAAGTGGTCCTGAAAAACACAACAATCGCCTATTGTTGCTGATGAAAGAGAAGAGAAGGTGATCACATCTTATGAAGTGATGGTAGTGAGTCGTGATAGGCTCACTCAAGAATTGTTACTCTGTGTGCTTCATGTGATCGTGGGAATGTTTGTGTTAACTTGAAATTATAGTTACAGCCAAACGTCTTCTCTTAATGGTCAATAAGAGCAAAGAGGGCTCATTATATTAGCTTTTCCATTATTCAGAAAATGATCTAATTGTATTAATGATTTTCTGAATTTCCATATAATCACATTAACATTAGTTTTTGCTCCTTGCATTTAAAAAAAGTCAGTGCTCAAATGCTCCAATATTACTGTTTGGAATCAATGGCATCTTGGTCCAATTAGTGAGCATTATTGTTGCAATATATTTATACTCACACAGTACACCAGAGACATCCCAAAACACTCCTGTGTACAAGTATGCAAGAAAAGAAGGAAATAAAAAAAGAAGAAACAGCGTTCCAGAACAGTT
Source organism: Perodicticus potto (assembly GCA_963574655.1). Lineage (NCBI taxonomy): Eukaryota > Metazoa > Chordata > Mammalia > Primates > Lorisidae > Perodicticus > Perodicticus potto. The sequence continues at coordinate 25,636 of CAUYRH010045299.1, forward strand.
GCATTTTTCTACATTATATAAAAAAAAAATCTCACGGCCAGATTTCCTGATGTCCATGTGCTTGGTGGTTCTCAGAGAGAACAACACTGCCTTATCTCAGGGCTGTGGACGGGTCCCTCCCACTCTGCCTGGCTTTGCAAAACCCTGTCTCCAAACAGGATTCTGTGTAGCCCCTGTCTGAACATTGAGCAGGCTGACTTTGCATCTGACAGTTCTCTTCAGGCAGAGGAAGAGGCCCCCTCACCGCACAGGACTGCACTGGCTCTCACTGCAGGTGATGTAACCCGTTCGTGAAGCACATTTTAAAGAGAGAGTCTGTATTTTAATGGTCAGTTAGTAGCCAGCTACCAACTGTCTGCGCTCTCCGCCTGAGGACAGGGATGCCAGGCTTATTAAATATTGAGAAGTTGTTCATTACTAGCAGGCTCTGTGACAACAGGCTATCTGCATATTGAGAAAACAGCAAGTTCTCATTCTTCAGACTGGCTGCTGCAGTTCTTGGGGAAGGACTAATGTTTGTCTGGCTAAAGATGCATAAAAATGCAGGCTCTGTCTTAGAGATCTGCTTTGTTGCTTGTTTTTTCTTTCTTGAAAGTGAAAATTTCAAAAACCAAATTTGCTTATGGGGAGAGAATTAAGAACAAACAAACAAAGCTTTTGAAAAATCTAGTTTATCTTTTACCAGCTGTTTTGGAGAAAATGCCAAATGTTTGCAATACAAACTTACACATTGGTACATTACGAGAAAATGTATTTAATTAGATTACTTCTAGGCAACTGAGAAATTTGGGAGGATGTAGCTAAACTACAGGGTGTAAACTGATGGCATATAGTCTTGTCGAAGTCTTCTTAATAATTGGTAAACTATAATCACCAAAAGTTTAGTCAATGCCAGCTGAAAAATAGAAATCCAGGAACATGCTCCTCATTTTGGCTTCAAAGAGAGAATTTATATACATGAACATAATTACTAATTACCTATTAAATGCTAAGATCTCAGAAAGAATATTACATATGCTTAGACCAGTGGTTCATCCAACTCTTTATTCACTTTCTGACATTGGCACCAGTCATGATTGCCCCCCAAAAGAAGCCAGCTGAAAATGTCTGGGATGTAACCAAAGTGTGCACAGCCTTCCTTTGTGATGAAGCATGGCTGCACCACTAGTGAGTCACTATAAACCAACCAACTCTATTTTTTAAACAGTTATTCAATGGTTGTTTATGCGAGAGGACCAGTGCTATCTTTCTGCTGACTCATCAGTCCACATTGTGACCACAGGCACCAGTTCAGCATGATTTTGGGGGTATGCATATGTATTTGTGAGTGAGAAGGATGAGGCTGTTGATCACTGGGATAATTCCTGGTGTGATGTGAACCTCCCTCTTGCATTTCCTCCTTCCTCCCCATTCCTTTTGATTCTGCTCTCTTTCTTTGGCCATTGTGAACTTGAGAGTCTTTCTTTCTCACAGACTGAATCAGACCAATGATCCTTCTGAAAGATGGTTGGTGGAAATGCCACCATATTATCCTTAGAGGTTAGAGATGTTCTCTCATCATCTCTAACTTCTGCTTGTCATCTAAATTCTTCTCAGAATTTGCATTTCATGTTTCTCAGTGGATGCTCAGGCACATAAGTCACTTTTCTATGTTTCAGTTTCCTAGTTGTACGGTGGCGATGGTAATGGTATCAGTCTTTGAGGTTGTTAATGAAGATTAAATAAGTAATCAATGTCACGTGCTCAGTATTATGTTTAACACACACTAAAATAAATGCTCAGTATATATTAGCCATTGTCATTATGAGTTCAACAGCATCATTCAATACTAATTAAACACCAATGGTAGACAGAGGCTAAATACACTGTAAAACACAGACATCGTCTTGGAATGCTTTTTGGACCGTGGTGGCAGAAATGGACAAAGAAGCAATTGCAATGCACTGTGGTGAAGTACTTTTGTAATGCCATGTTTATTGATTCGTATTCTGTTCTTAATACAAACAAGTCTGTAAGATATTAACACCATTTTTAGATGAGAACTGTGGGGCCCCAGGAAGTGAAGTGAAATGCCTGTAGTCAGTGACAGATCTCTTTCTTAAGCTTCTTGCCTCCAAATTCACCTTTTGCTTTGTGCATAAGGCTGACCTACCTCAGGACCAGACATTCCTGTGTTGTTGCTGGAGATTTTCCATAAGCATTCTCGCCTCTGTTTGGCTGTTAACATCCATGCACCATAGGCTGGGTTGATTCCATCAGGGACTAGGAAGCTGAGGCAGGAGCACTGGGTGAGGGGTCAAGGTTACCGTGGGGGTATTCCGGGTCTGCTATTATGTTGCATAAATGCTTCCCTTGTGTCCTCACCTCTCTGGACCTCAGTTCCTCCAGCTGTGTTATAAAGACTTTGATGAGCACAGTGGTTTTCAGAAGACAGGTTCTGGGCCAGTGCGGCAGCCCCCTCCCGAGGCCCCTCCTGTGCTTTTTATCTGTGTCAACATATTGGTCTTTCATGAAAAGATTATGTTTTGGAGGGAGGAGGATTCTGTTGCTATAAACATTTTGAACCCCTCTGGACAAAAGATTTCTAAGATTTTAGTCTAAGATGCTATGATTTTCATTGCTGAAAACAATGAAAAAACCTTAGTAAGAGAAAAATTTGTTTAGTATATCCTTGCCCTCCCTCCCTCCCAAGACATGCTCAAAAGCAAATGATAAATAACTTTTTAATAGATAAATCTTAAGATTTTGGTATGTTATATATAAACAGAAAATTAATAGCTCCTTTAATGAACCTGGTATGGAGTGGAAGGATTTTAGAGTTGAAGGACGCAGGTTCAAGTTCTGGCTTGGGTGTGTGCTCTGGAAGGGCCCCCCCAGGTCACTTCTCCATTTCTTACTCAGTGTCCCTGGCTCTGCTCACCTCACAGGATTGTTGAGACAGAAATAACTGAAGTGAAAGCACTTGTAAAACAGGGAAGCTGCTAAAATGTTAATCTCCTGTTTATGATTGCTTTTAACACACTGATTAAGTTCTATGGAATACCTCCAGCAAGGTATTCCAATCTCTGACTTGGCCTTTCAGACACTGAAGGTGCTCCCACGGCAGGGTGTCTTGGAGTTTGCTCTGACATATGTCCTTAGTTAACAAAAGACGAGAGGGTTGTGTGTGTTTGTGTGTGTTTTGTGATTGTCATCACTATCTAGGATGACAAATGGGTTTAGGTCCAGACTTCCCCCTACATTATTAATGAAAAATTTCATATCACCTGAGGCTAACTGAGTTCTTTTCATAAGTGTTTGGCCACTAACAATCTCCCCGCCATCTGAAAAGAAGTCCGCCAAGCAAAGCATCTCCTTCCTTCCCTTAAGAAACACTTTAGCACGGCTAGCACACGACTGCTTCAAATTAGGTTTGAATAAAACGCTGTGATAAATAAGTAAGTGTCTCCCTATACAGATTGCCACTTGTTTAGGGATTGAAGTATCGATTCTTGAATGTTGCTGAGATTTAGACATGGGTTAATTAAACATTTACATATATGTGCTGAACAATATATTGCATGGTACAATAATGTGCGCTTTCATCAGAAACCGTGGGTGTTTGTGTTTGCTTTTTCCATGTTAATTGGCACCATGCTGGCTCAAGCTTAGGTATTTGGCTAGATGGAAGAAAATAGACATGGTGTTTTAAATATTTTAATTAGGACCAGCAGTTCTCAGCTCGCTCATTTCTCATTGGATTGTTTTTCATGCATGAATAAATTAGCTAGCATGGAAGTACTCTGTAGAAAGTGGTTGCCCTCTGGCCATAAAAAGAGTCCTGTTCATTAATACTTTAATGAAATTAGCTGTGAGCAAAATATTATTCCTTTTAACTGTGTTCTAATTTCTTAATTTTAATTAGGCACATAATTGTAGGGTGCTGAAATTATCTTCATGTTCAGCAACTAAAGTTCCATCATCAGGAGCCTGTGGCTGAAACACCACACACTCCCAACGCGTTCCAACAGGAAATTCTCTGTCCAACTTTTTTTGTTTTTTCCCATTTGCTTCACCAAAGATCCCCTTCACACGTCCATTTGTGACCATGATATGATATTTCAAAATTCTTGCTCCTGAATTAGTGATTGGTGTTGAAGCTGGTAGGCTTTGGATCAGTTTAGGAGTGAAGCAGCGAAATCTGTGAAGAATCTAAGTGGCTTGTTGCTATTTTTTTTTTCCTTTTCAGTTTTTGCCTCTTCCTAAATTTAGGTCCCCACGTGAATATCTGCCCACATGGTTTTATTTTAGAATTCTGAGTTAGTGCCTCTCTTTACTGTTTATTTTGTTTGCTGATTCACAATGGATCTGTGAGCTCTCTGAGGGCAGGGGAATTTTTTTCTTTCCATCCCCAATAACACACAGCTCCTCCTCCATACAAATGTAGTTGCTGAATGAATGGTATTTAATGGAACTCTTGATCTCATAAAGCTGGAAATTCCTGATAGAAGTTGTGGCATTTTATAGTGTGGTAGGCAAATAAGAGAGTCCATAGATAAATACCAAAAGGGGACTTCTAAATTCATAGAACAGTAATCTGAATTTGTCAGAGTTTTGATTTTAGAAGAAATAGTGTGGAATCTGGATTAAAATTTAAATGGCAGACAAAAAGTCTGTACACATTACTTCATATCACTCCCTAAAATTCAAACTGAGATGTATTGTGATATGTATTGAGTAGAAATAATTCAATAACTACTGAAAAAGTAAAAGTTCATGCAATGATTATTATAGCATAAATAATCAGGTAAACAGGATCCTAAAGTTGCTGCATATTCCTCGCGTATTCCTCCCATGTGTTTTCATCTAGACTTTGGAAGTCATAAGCAAACAATAGATAGTGATTAGAGGTTGATCCAAACTTACAAAATTTTGGCAGTCTTTTAAAGTGAGTAGAATAACAAAAGAAATATTAAATTACAAAATGAAAAATCTCATGAGTATCACATACATTTAGAAAAACAATAATAGTTTTGTTAAAATTGACATACTTCTTTTATGCTTTAATTTTTTTGCTACATACTTTGTATTTCTTTCTTTTTTTTTTTTTTTGACATAGAGTCTCATTATGTCACCCTTGGCAGACTGCTGTGGCGTCACAGCTCACAGCAACCTCCAGCTCTTGGGCTCAAGCGATTCTCTTGCCTTAGCCTCCCAAGTAGCTGGAACTACAGGCGCCTGTCACAACGCCTGGCTATTTTTTTTTTTTTGTTGCAGTCATCATTGTTATTTGGCAGGCCCAGGCTGGGTTCAAACCCACCAGCCTCCGTGTATGTGGCTGGCGCTATAACCACTGTGCTACGGACACTGAGCCTTATACTTTGTATTTCTTTTTATTTCATATGAAATGATTTAATATTTGTCTATATTAATAATTTTCTAAATTATCCTTTTCTACATAGTTATCGTTTCCTGAATGTTTACAGAAATTGTCATTACCTAAGTAATAACGTGAATAGGATACGAAGACACTTTGTCCTTTAGCATGGTTGATTGAAAAACATGTTTTATTCTTTTTTTTTTTTTTTCTTGACAGAGTCTCAAGCTGTCACCCTGGAGAGAGTGCTGTGGCATCACAGCTCACAGCAACCTCCAATTCCTGGGCTCAAGCGAGTCTTCTGCCTCCACCTCCCAAGTAGCTGGGACCTCAGGTGCCCACCACAACGCCCGGCCATTTTTTGGTTGCAGCCGTCATTGTTGTTTGGTGGTCCCAGGCGGATTCGACCCCCCCAGCTCACGTGTACGTGGCTGGAGCCTTAGCCCATTGAGCCACAGGCGCCGAGCCATATGTTTTATTCTTAATAGTTGAAATTTGTAAAGCATGAGATTTTGCCACAGATATATATATATTTTTTGGTATGGGTTTTTGCCCTACAAACATGCAATTATGAGAAATTCTCTTTTGTGAGGTTGTCCCCAAATGAAAACAAAGCAGTGTGTTTATAACTGTATGTGCTGAGTTACCAGTATTCCTGCCAACAGTTTTGTTTTGATTTGTTATCCATGAAAACTGGATCTGTCATTTGAAATTTTATGTCTGTAAAATATTTCCTTACATTTATTTAATACCTGTAAGAATTTTTCAAAGGCCAGCTTTGATTCTGTACATTTCAAATATGCTTTCTTTTTTTCACTTTCTCCACACTTCCCATGCCTGGCGCGGTAGCACTTGTTCTTGGCTTGATTGTGCCTTGGGCAGTGCGCCTGTGGGTCGTCGCGGTGAGCAGCGGGAATACTCCTGGGAGCAATTCTTGCTTTGGACCGGTCATGAAGCATAACGAACACGTCTTACAAAACCTGAACTAAATGTATCCTCAACTTAACTTTTCCTGAATCAGCTCCAAAAAAATGCCCAAAGTCGTTCTAATTCTACCTGTTATGAAGGGAGGGTGAAGTTGGTGTGGGAAAAGACAATTGTCTCAACTAAGTGTGGATAAAATAGTCTACTTATATAAATTGTGCAAAACATATAACCACATTTCCTTTCCAGGGCTTTGAAACGGGGCTGACAAGTAAGGGGCCCCTGAAGTTTATGCTTCTATCTCTGATAGGATAATTATTTATGTTGATAAAGTTCAAATCTGTGTTATAGTACTTCACTTATATTTCTGTAACTTCTTTCATTACTCAACCTTGAGGTTTTCAGATTTATCCCAACTGACACATGTAGTTTCTAGTTTATATTTATTTTAACATTATGTATTCTATTTAATAAACAGACCACATTATATTTTCATTTTCCTCTTGATGGCATTTAGGTAATTTCCAGTTTTTTTTTACCACTACAAATAACACTGAGTAAATATCTCAGATGTCTCCTTATAAACACATGCAGAAAGTCCTCTGGAGAAGAAGCATAGTATAAGGATTCAGAGCACGGACTCTGGCGTTAGACTGCTGGGTTGTTTTGTTTTGTTTTGTTTTGTTTGAGACAGAGTCTCACTCTGTCACCCTGGGTAGAGCACCGTGGTGTCATAGCCCACAGCAGCAGCCTCATGCTCCTGGGCTTCAGCAATCCCCTTGCCTCAGCCTCCCAAAGATTGCTGGGTTTCTAATCTTACGTGTGCCATTAACTAGCTTATGTGGCCTCAGACAAATCACTTAACCTCTCTGTACCATGAGTACATCACTCATGGAGTTGCTGTAGGGATTAAATGAGTTATTAAAAAAAAATTTAGATTTAACAAATGGTGCTGGGAGAACTGACTGGCGACCTATAGAAGACTGAAATTGAACCCACGCCTTTCACCACTAACGAAGATAGACTCACACTGGATTAAAGATTTAAACTTAAGATGTGAAACTGTAAAAATACTACAAGAAAGTGCAGGGAAAACTCTTGAAAGAATTGGCCTGGGCGAATACTTTATGAGGAGGAGCCCCAGGCAATTGAAGCAGTATCAAAAATAACTACTGGGACCTGATGAAACTAAAAAGCTTCTGCACGGCCAAGAACACAGTAAGTATAGCAAGCAGACAGCCCTCAGAATGCGAGAAAATATTTGCAAGTTATGCCTTCGACAAAGGTTTAATAACCAGAATCCACAGAGAACTCAAACATATTAGCAAGAAAAGAACAAGTGATGCCATCTCAGGATGGGCAAAGGATTTGAAGAGAAACTTCTCTAAAGAAGACACATGAAAAAATGCTCACCATCCTTAATCATCAGAGAAATGCAAATCAAAGCTACCTTGAGATATCATCTAAGATATCCACATCACAAGATCCCAAAACCAGAGATGTTGGTTTGGATGTGGAGAAAAGGGAACACTTCTACATTGCTGGTGGGAATACAAACTAATACATTCCTTTTGGAAAGATGTTTGGAGAATACTCAGAGATCTGACAATAGACCTGCCATTTGATCCTATAATTCCTTTACTTGGTATATACCCAGAACACCAAAAACCACATTACAACAAAGATATCTGCATCAGAATGTTTATTGCAGCCCAATTCATAATTGCTAAGTCATGGAAGAAGCCCAAGTGCCCATTGATCCACAAATGGATTAATAAATTGTGGTACATGTATACCATGGAATATTATGCAGCCTTAAAGAAAGATGGAGACTTTACCTCTTTCATGTTTACATG
>CAUYRH010045303.1:0-22497 GCA_963574655.1 Perodicticus potto
CCCCCCCCCCCCGCCCCAGGCAACAATTAGAAAAGGAAAATCAAACCTTCCCACAACCACACACCCAGGGTACCACTTTGGATAGTCCTCAGGTGGTTGGCCCAGTTGAAGAGGTCCCAATCAAATGTCCCATTCAGCACCAGCCTCAGGTGGCAGAGTTCAAAAGGTCTCTGGCAACTAGATAGCAGGGGTCTGCTGGCAGCTCTAGTATAACTCGCTCCAGTGCTCTGTGAGATCAGAAGGACCCACCCATCAAATAAATTAGTCTGGGAAGGTAGATGCCTCCTTCCCCACCTTGCACCTGTCACACTCAGTCACTGGTAACCCCACAGGGCTGTGATCCAGTTCCCTCCAATGAGCAGATGCTTTAGGGGTTTGTGCCTGCCTGATCCTCAGCCAGGCCACCATTGTCTGCCAGTCTCTGCTACTATCTGGCAGGGGGAGGTGAGGCCTGACCTCAGGTGCTTAATGGGAACTGGGGTGATTCACTCAGTTCCAGCTTTGCCCCTGATTGATGTTGCTGACAGAACAGAACAACTTCACAGAATTTGATTCTGTCCCAGCTATTTTCCCCTGTGGATCAGATGTTGGACTGCAAATCAGCCCTGGCTGTGCTACTGGCTAGTCTCAGCTACAGTTTGTCTTAGGGCTGACTCAGTCAGAAGTCACACTTAGCTCTCAGTTCCAGCCTCTTGCCGCTTGCCCTTTGTCTCGGCTTTGATCCTCTGAGGGCCAGGTGCATCTGAAGCTCAATAAAGCAGTCCTCTGGGTCAGCTCCACTCTGGGACTCTGCTGTCTCTGCAAACGTATTTTAATCCCCATACTTTTCCCAGGCTGGTACTGCCTCAGGCATACCCCTCACTCCCAGGGCCTATGCTTCCATCCCAGATCTGCTCCGCCAGTGACCGCCACTGGAGAAGCTGCCCAGCTTCCTCTGGTTGCCCAGAGAGACTGGGATTGTCCCTTCAAAATATCCCCAGGGGTGTGAGTCCCACTGTCACTGTTCCCACTGCTGCCGGAGCTGCTTTGCGCCTCGGGGCACTGCCCCTCCAGTTCAGCCTCCTCTCAGCTGACTCTTTTTTCCTTACTCCTGATCCAGAAAATCAGCACAGATCAGCAACGGCCCATTCCCCATCCACATCCCTTGAGAAAATGCCCACGAATCTGGAATCCAGGGGGGACAGGCCTCCAGACTTCGGGGTGAGAGTGGAGGGGAGTGCTGGGAGTTTGAAATTGCAGGTAAAGAATATATACAGTTTTATACAGTTTTATGCCTGGCAGGAGAGTACCATGGCACCCTAGTAGGGGAAGGAGGTCCAGTTTTTAGAGGGTCTCTCCCATGGGGTAAGATGGGAGGACATTTGAACTCTGCTTCCTTGTTTGTTTGGAGGTATGAAGTATACTGCAAGCTGTTCTCATGGGGGAGGGAACTCCTATCTGCTTGGTGATGGGTTCTGTACCTTTCATTTGTATCCTTGGGGTCACAGCTCACCTCAGCAGGGTTGATGTGCATTCTTCAACCTTCTCATTTGGCTCAGATCTGAACCATCAGCTTTTTTGCTAAATTTCTGTCCTTTAACTCTTCTTCTGAATGGGAGCCTCTGTGGAAAGCTGACTACAGACCACCATCTTGCCTCTGCCACCCTAAAGCTGTAAACCTTTTGGAAGAAAACATAGGATTAAATTTTTATAACCTTGGGTTAGGCAATGGTTTCTTAGAGACAGCAGCAAAAGCATAAACAACAATTTCTAAAAAGAAACTGGATTTCATCCTTATCTTAAAAAAAACTTTTGTGTTTTAATGGACACTATCAAGAAAATGAACAATCTGTAGAATGGGAGAAAAATTTTGCATGTCACAAATCTGAAAAGGAACTTATATCCAGAATATATGAAGAATTCTTACCACTTAAGAAGAAGAAGACAACCCAATTTTAAAATGGGCAAAGGATTTGAACAAACATTTATTTTAATTGACACTATCGAGAAAATGAACAATCTATAGAATAGGAGAAAAATTTTGCATGTCACAAATCTGAAAAGGAACTTATATCCAGAATATATGAAGAATTCTTACCACTTAAGAAGAAGAAGACAACCCAATTTTACAATGGGTGAAGGATTTGAACATACATCATCTGAAAGATGTACAAATAGCCACAGAGCACATTAAAAAATGCTCACCATCATTAGTCATCAGGAAACTGCAAATCAAACTATTTCAACCATACTAAGATGGCTAAAATAAAAAAGGCAGACATTGAGTGTTGACAAGGATGTGGAAAAATCATCTTCCTCTCATATTTCTAGAGGGATTGTAAAATGGTACAACCACTTTGGAAAACAGTTTTGCAGTGCCTCCAATGTTAAATATATTAATATTAAACTATATGATCTAGGGGTGGCACCTGTGGCTCATCGAGTAGGGCGCCAGCCCCATATACCGAAGGTGGTGGGTCCAAACCCGGCCTCAGCTGAACTGCAAAACAGAAAAATAGCTGGGTGTTGTGGTAGGTGCCTGTAGTCCCAGCTACTCAGGAGGCTGAGGCAAGAGAATCACCTAAGCCCAGAAGTTGGAGGTTGCTGTGAGCTGTGTGATGCCATGGCACTTTACCAAGGGTGACAAAGTGAGACTTTGTCTCTATAAAAAAAAAAAAAAACAACTATATGATCTATCACTTTCACTCAGTACATACCTATGAAAAAATGAAAATATATGTCTACAAAAAAACAGTACATGAGCATTCCTAGTCACATATGGACCCCAACATAACCCAATCTATCAATTGATTAGATTTTCTAATGTAGCATATCTATACTGTAGAATGTTGTTCAGTAATATGAAAGGAATGAAATATTGACACATGTAACAAGTATTAACCTTAAAACCATCATGCTAAATAAAAGAACTCAGCCACAACAGGCCACATATTGTCTAATTCCATTTATAGGAAATTTTCAGAATGTGAAAATTCATAGAAATAAAGTTGATTAGTAGTTTCCAGGGACTGAGTTAAGAGGGGGTAACTGCTAATGAGTATGAGACTTCTTTCTGGGGTGATGAAAATGTTTTATTTTTAGATAGTAGTGTCAATAACTCTGCATATATTAAAACTCTGAATATTCTAAAAGTGAAATGTGCACTTTAAAAGAATGAATTTTGTGCTCTGTTGATTATAACTCTACAAGGCTATTATTTATTACATAAATAACTCAATAAAGCTATTATTATTATGATAAAGAAAAATTGGGGTTAGTCATCCTCTCTTTGAGATGATAAATTTGTGGAATGACTTATTTTCAAACATTTTTATAACTCTGTCTACAAACTTCTATCCACTTTCCTATCCCACATTAACACCTATCCCACTCTGTAAATTCCTTATTCTTCCTTTATGAGTTGGCTTAAATTTTATCACTACTAGAAAACCTCTTCAAATCCTTAGTTCAACAGTGACCTCTAGTTATCTGATGGCCTGGTTGACTTTAGAAGCATCTTTATTCCAGCCCAAATCATACTTCAAGTAATTATCTCTTTGTGTGCCTATCTCTCATTAGTATATAAGCTTCTTGAGGCATTTGTCTTTGTGTTTCGAGGTCTGGCACAGTGCCTGGCATCTGATGGCATTTAGAAATGTTACTAAATAAAATAAATGCTTAAAAACAGAAAAGAGTATCTTTTGGTGGAAAAATTAGATGATATCAGGGTATATTCTAATCACATAAAGTGTCTCAGATTTAAACCTTAAATGTTTTCATGAATTTGAATTCATGTCGAATTCAAATTAACTACAGAAATCAGTGCTATCATGAGTAAATATTTGCCTCCTAACTGTAAGCTGTTAACTCAGTCCTCAAGTGTCCCAGGATGAGCTGAGCTTCCTAAGAACAAGAAATTCTTCCTGCCATGTAGAAGGCTGTTGCATAATTAAACAGCTGTGTTTCAGGATCCTGAAACATTTCATTAGAACATCCAGTCTTGGTTGTTAATAAACCAAAGAAATTTAAAAGTTGAATCATGAGTACATTGCCATGGAAAGTAGAGCCTCTGGTGAATAAATTTTACACAGACTACTATCTTTTCAAAACCATATTTCCCTACCATACAACATAGGCCTACTGTGGTTTGAAACACCTGAACAAGATGATCACATAGACAAAAGGATTAATAATTTACAATGAATTTTAATCAGTAAGACTTTTTTTTCCTCTCTCTCCTTTTCTCTTTTTCTTTCTTTCTTTTTTTTTTTTTTTATTTCAGGTTAATATGAGGGTATATACAATTAGATTACATTACTTGCACTTGTAGGGTAAAGTCCGAAGTCGGAGTTGCAGGTGAGTTCTTCATCCAGGAAGTGTGCCATATACCTTTACTTGTACTCTATAGGTGAGAACTTACAGAGACCCCACTCCACTTTCCCCCTTCTTGAATTGAAATGTGTTTTTCTCTGGTGTGGGCCCATACTTTCTTTTATCTACTATTTTAGGAAGACTCTTTTGATGCACAAATGCACATATTTAAGCAGCTGATGCCATCTTGGAGATAAGAAATTACTATGAGTAAACAAAATGGACTCCAAATAATTGCCTTCATGGAGTTTACATTATAGCAGGAGAAGAGATATAAGGAACATGTTCCAAGCAGAGAGAATAATTAATGCAAAAGTAAGAATATGTTTGGTGAATTGAAGAAGACCAGTGTACTAGGGCATAATTCACTTTACAAATATTATTGAAACCATAAAGAACTATTGGTCGTGGGTCACAATTCTTCCTCCCCTTCTCCAAGTTAGCATTTTGCAAAGCCACATTTACCTTGATGTCATAGAGACAAAATGTACTACCTTGCCCCATTGATTTGTGGGCTCAGCTGGTGACTCATTTTGGCCTATGGAACATGGGCAGAAGTGATAGCATGTCACTTTCCAGGTGCAACCTTAATAGGTGTCACATGTTTCTGCTTTCCTTCCTGTGCCTCCAATATCAGCAGGAGAAAGCTTCCTCCCCATACAGAGATCTCCCTTCATCCCAAACCCTAGAATGAACATGACATAAAGCAAATTTCAGCCAATCTGCAGATACAAGAGCAAGCATACATGGTGGTCACTTAAAAATACTGAGTTTGGATGTGGTTAATTATGCAGTGTTATCATAACAATAGTTAACTCATAATCTTCAATGTTTATCTCATACGGTATTAATAAAACTTTATATTTTTTACTTTTATATGCATTATTTTATTCTTCATATAAGCCAGAGCTGCCACATTATCCCTGGAAATGGCAAGTTGTTTTTAAATCATAAATAAAACAAACAGGGGCCTAATTACTATATTTGGAAGAGAAAAACCTCATCTAACTGGATTCCTGATTTGTTCTAGCCCTATGGTTAGCTGAAGGAAAGCAAAGCGCCCTTCTTTCTTTTCCACTTCTGTTTCTACCTCTGCATGAGGACATCTGTTGTTAGGGTTTCATAGAATGAAGTTTTTGCATCACTGAAATAAAAATACACAACTTTGTAACTTGTGGTTTGTATTTTGGCATCTTAGCATGTTAGTACTAGTCCTTCAAGAGATGGGTAATTCCACAACAAAGTAAAATCCATCAAGGGGAGGTGTGAAGTTATTTTTATAAATAAACCCAATTTATGACTCATTTTCACAAGTTTTAGTTCCTAGGCTAAATTTTCCAAAAGTAATGGAGGCTCCCGTGCAAGTGTGTTCCAAACATGAACCTAATAAGAATGCAAATAGAAAATTAGTCTCATTAGCCACGGTGAGAAATGTCACAGGACTTCCTTCTCTATAATATAAATACTAAAAATTTTCTCAGAATTTATCAGTTATTCAGCAAGTAGCTATTGACTGAAGGTCCATAAACCATCTTGTGCAATATAGAGCTACAAAAGGGTATGGTTCTTGTCCAAAATGAATGTATCTGAAGAAATGACTGTAACAAAGGAAACTGCTGGGAGTTATCTTAATGTTGGTTTCCCTATGGCAGACCTTAAAGACACAGTCCCAGAAAAACCAAAGCAAAGAAGTAGGGGAAGTGAGACAGAGAAGAGGAAATGCCATTAGTGAGTTGGTGAGGTTTCCATTAACGAGCATGCTACCACTGAAGACTACTGAAGCTCCCTCCTGCTGGGATCCTCTGAGAAACCATGTGGAACTTGAGAATCCTAAAACCAGAGGGCAAAGAAGTTGGGGCATTTACCCACTGACTTTCATCCTTCAGTGCTTGAGGGCTGAATCTAAAAGTGTGAACTCCTGCACACTCAGTTGTGCCTGCTTACCCCAGAACAAGCTTTCTTGGGTAGAAAGGTCTCTTAAAGGGTGAAGTGAGCTTAATATAGGAGGCTTTTTAATGTCTATGGGAGTTGCCTGAACTCAGGTGGGCACAGTGCAGGGCATCATGTATACCTGTGCCAGGAGCACAGCTATTCATTTCATCAATTAACTATGTGCCAGGCAGTGCTAAGCTTATTATAGATATTCTACCATCTAACCCTTGTAATGATCTTATGCAGTAGATATTGCTATGATCACCTTCTACAGACAAGAAAATAAAGAAATGTGCTAAGAAGACACAGGAGGCAAGTGGTGGATATTTGAATGTGAAGAGACTGACCCCAGAGCCATGATCCTACAACACTAGGATAGGAGCAGAAAATAAGGTTCTCAAACATGAGGAAGATAAGGAGGCATGTAATCCTCAGAGAAGGCTGGAGAAGGCTGGAGCAGGACTTTAATATCGAGTTAGTGGAGAAGTGCAGTAAAACGAGGCTACACATAAAGAGGGGGAAAGAGGAGGGTGGGAATGGCCATAATGTAACAGACATGAAGTCAATAAAATATCCACATTGGAGAGCACACAGAGTTGATCCTTGTTATGCAGTGAGAAATATGAGGTCTGACAATTAAGTTTGCAAAGTCATCCTAGAAAAAGTGCTACATACCTCATTGCTGAATATTGCTGTGGTCGCCAGATGGCCAAGGGGAGTACTTCAAACGTGAGCATAGTGATTTTAGCAATGAGGTATATAGCACTTTTTCTAGGATGAGTTTGCAAACTTAATTGTCTGAACTTATATGTAATATTGTTTGTAACTTGTATCTTTGTCCACTCAACAAATATGTATTGAACATTGTATAAATCTGTATTGTATAAACTTCAAAAAACATGCAGAACTTGGCATTAGATGTACAAAGATAAAGACCCAGACATGGTCTCCTAGAGAAGAGACAGAGCTAGTGTTATTGCTATTTTCTAGTAGTCGAACTCTTGCTTTCAATGAAGAACCCATCAGTGAGGTTCATCTGGAGTTCCACCTCCTCTCACCCGCTACATACCACACACACATGCACATGCACATGCGCGCGCACACACACACACACACACACACAGGTTACCTAACTGCAGCCCAATCAGTTAGTATATCCACATCTATTCTGTTGGCCTTGATGTATGTTTTCAGGATGAATATGACTGAATTTGGGTTTTTCTGTTGGAGCTGGGAGGGTGATGACCTCTGATGGTCAGGGCTACTGACCTGTTGAAGGGTAGATATGAGGCTTCCATCCTGCTTGCCACAAGGAGAAAGAGTAAAGACAAGCAGAGAAAAGCAGGTTTGAGGAAGGGAGATCAGTGGACTGCTGATTCTTCTTTAGCTCTTGGACTCAGTCTTGAGTTAAATCTTGTCTCAAATTTCTCAAAGGAAACTCCTTCAATTACACATGGAAGAAGGTAGATTTGTTAAATAAGCTTTCCTTAACATGGCTTCTTGTAGAGCTATAGCAATAAAGTATTCAGAGTTATAAGCTTTTGGTTTTAATCATTCTGTAGGACATCAGAATGCACCAGTCCTTTCTTTGGACCTGAGTCATAGCAGGTCATCCGACCCACTGAATCTTTATGTAGGTGGGATTCTGGAATAGTTATATAGATTTCAGATAGAAATTTTAACTTTGGGTAAATTTTTTCCTGTATTAAAGGAGCCAAATCTATTGAGTACTGCACTCCACTAATTATAATCCTCCTTTTATAAAACTCTTTCCCTTCCCACTCACTTGCCTATTCCACTTTGGTTCATATTCCTTGGCTCAAAATCCAGACTATGAATGTTGGCATAGATTGGCCACATGTGAAATTTCTTTCACAAGGTTTAGAAGCCCAGAGAAGCTAAACATAGAAATTCAAAACCAAAATTACTTTCCCAAAAGAATGTTTTGAGATCATGCAACATATCCAGTGTCTTGATATAAAACAACTACCTTCTCAAGAGGGCACTTGGAATGAAATTAAAAAGCTAGAAACATGGTACAAGGTAATACCAAAAAGAGAAGAGAGAAGAAATGGTTTTCTGTCAAATTTTGAGGTGCCAATGGGTATTTCTGCAGCTGATGCCCATTCAAAATCAAGGATTATGGGCTTCTGTTTTTATCTGAGATGCTCCTGTCACTTGTAATGAAGCTAGGTCAAAATCAATTAAAGATATAAATATTTCTGAGCATCTGCTATGTGCCAGGGACACAAGAAGGAACTAGAATATCTTTTCTTTCTTTATCCACATATTTCCTTCTGTATTGGCCTCATTATCCTGGACAAGAATTCAATATGTGTGCCTTAGATACTTAAGCCCAGAGAATGAAACAGGATAATTGATCAGATCTAGTTCTCATAGTCAACTCTGAAAATCAAAGAACTGTTCAGAAAAGAAATAACAGATGTCAGATGAGCAAACACACCTGATATCCACTTCATGGAAGATACTAAGATAAATAACACAGCACTCATGTTGCACATTCCCCATATATAGGCTTCCGTCTGTGACTCCTCTCAAAAATGAGATAAAGGACAGAGAGATAATGCTTATCCCAATGGACCATTTAAGTCTGTACTCTCTTTTCCTACTTCCACCCTGAGAGACCTAGAGAAATTAAGCAGTCAAAAGACCAGGGTACATTCACAACTTGAGTTAGAAGCTCTTTGTTTCTGGATAGGCATGAACAATCAGATGAATAGAGAGTATCCATGCAGTCCTAGTTTGGATACAAGAACACTCTATTCAGTGTTTGCCAAGGTCAGGGAGCTGGTACACATGCTTTGATGATGACAAGAAAAACTTCTGGTTAGTGTTAAAACTTACATATAGTGAGTACTTGATAATTATCTGTCAAGTGAAAGGAAAGCCTATGTAAAATGGTGAATTGGGCCATGCATGTCCATATTACCTGAATTATTTAAAATGAACACATGCAAAATGGAATAATTGGGGGCAAGTCAAAACTCATTATCTAGATCAGTGGTTCTCAAATATTAAGTCTCAAGACCCTCCATATTTTTAAAAAATGATTAAAGATCACAGCTTTTTATTTCAGCAGATTATGTCCATGCATGTGGACAAAGCTGATAATTTATAAAATACAAGCATTTAAATATATATTCCATGAACTGTCAGAACAATGACTACATCCCACATCATGTAGCTTCTGTAAAACTCCACTATATACCTGTGAGAAGGTGAGAGTGAAAATGGCAAATAACATCTTATGGTTATTGTGAAAACAGTTTTCATCTCATGGACTCTTCAAAGGGTTTTAAACATTCCCATGGGTCTCTGAACCACAGTTTAAGAATCTCTGATCTAGAGTTTTCAAAAGCATCAAGTGTTTTGAAGAAGCTACACAAAATTATTGTATATTAAATTACTTGTGGTAAGATTTATTTATAGCATATGTTCACATAAGGTTTTGACCTTGATTTTTAATTATCAGGGGAAGAAGCTGATTTACCTTTTGTTCTCTTGCATTTAAATATTATATGAATCAAAATGAAAAATACTAATAGAAAATAGACCTTAAGCCATAAATGAAAGGAGATTGCTTCTTATCTTGGTTTGGTTTTTTTTTTTTTTTTTTTTGAGAACTTGTGAAGGATTAAATAACCATTTTCCTTTTTAAAGACTTTTTTGACCCTCCTAAGAATAGATTAGGGTCATTGGCTTCCAAAGTCTTTTCAATCAACTCCTTGCTAGACACTGTATAAAACTGCATTTCATTTAAGAAGGGTCCAAATTGGGGTGATTTATTTGGAGGTAGAATTTCAGGACGCTGCCTTTGATAAGCAGGAAATGGCTGAGCTGGACTTATACAATGGCAGCTTGCTTGAGACCGCATGTAGACTTTCAAATGGGTGAAAGAAACAAACCATCTCATTCCTTTTCTTAGGTGGCTTGAAGAACAAAGGTCTCACTCTCAACGATGCTAGCTTCACTTCTGTATCCAAAAAGAAGATGCCTTCAAAGACGTTAAGTCATTCCTTAAGAATTCTTTTCTAGTGGTAATTCAGGGGAGCCTTGAATTCCACCCAAAAGTTCTAGAACTAAATAAGCAGAAAAGCCATTCCTTCCCACCCAACTTTCCAAATAATCATTTTGCTTAATGATAAGTTTTTCTCCCCTGAAGTATTTCCAATATATTAGCTGCACTGGGCCAAATCTTCTATACCACAGCCCAGTACACATACACACTCACTGGCATGCTCACTGCCTGCAAATTCAGGAGCAATTTCAACCTACACTGTGGCAGAACAGCTGTGGTTAACTTTCCTTGACAGATTTAGGTCAAATAATTATTTGGCTAATTGATTTTTCAGCCAATGGATTTTTAACAAACTAGTTTGCCATGTAACAACTGTTCTGAAAATGTGCACAGCTTCTCTGCAGGTGCGTAGGGAACTGAGAATAACAGAAAGATTATCCACTTCGCCAGGAGAGAGCACAAGGCACATCTGGGGAGTCACCAGGAAGGGCCACTGTGCAGGAAGAGGCACTCTAGACACACCAGGTGTATTTGACTGGCTTTCTAGGTGTTCCACCTGTTTCCTCATCTGTCAAATAGGAACAGTAATGATTATAACTCTCAGGGCTATTGTAAAGACTAAAGGAAAGTACATGGTATAGCAGCTGGTACAAAGGCAGGAAGTAAAACTTACTAGCTCTCATTACTATAATATTATTATTAATGATTGAGGAAATGACTATGGCAATTATGTCTTCCTTTTCTAAAAGAAAACAGTTGCTAAGTTACATATGTCTCACTAATGAGAGACTCCTCCTCCCTTCCACAACTCCCTACCCCAGTTAGTGCTTGGCTAACTCCTCTTCAACCCTCTAGGCTTCTTGTAAAATCTCACTTCCTCAGAGAAGTCGTCACTGCTGCCCTAGATTATTTGACAGCCCCTATGTATCCCTGGTCTTAACCTTCATTGACATTTACTGAAACAGATAATTCAGGTGTCTACCTTTTCTTAGGACAAAGAATTTGAGAGCAGCAATCATCTTCATATTGTTTTTTGTGGTATCCATTGTCCCTAACACAATACCCAGGGCATGGAGATAGCTGGGTGAACAAATGAATGACTGAGGCATAAGCTGGTGCTACAGCAAGTCCAGGTCTGCCTGGGCCAAGCACTGGGGCTAAGCCAGCACTAAGTTGACAGGTATTGCTGAGAGACACAGGAGAGGATATAAGGGAAGATCCTGCCTAGTAAGACCCATGGAGTCCCAGAAGCCAGAGGGATGGCTGCCACTTTTGATTCCTTGTCCCTGTGGTTCCTCCGGCCTTCCGACGTGGTCACTCTGAACCACCAGTAAGTTTCTTCCTTACAAAAATTGAAGAGTCGTCATGGTCTCCTACACCGGAAGCAGAAAACTCAAATTTTGGTTCTTTCACTGTGTGAT
This sequence comes from Perodicticus potto, assembly GCA_963574655.1. Lineage (NCBI taxonomy): Eukaryota > Metazoa > Chordata > Mammalia > Primates > Lorisidae > Perodicticus > Perodicticus potto. The sequence goes on from CAUYRH010045303.1 coordinate 11,743, forward strand.
TCTGATCAAGTGCCTTCACCTCTCAATCTTGTTTTACTATGTTACAACAGCTGAGGTATCTCTACAGTTCCAGACAAATAACAGTTCTAAAAATATGAGGTCTATCCTTTCTCTTTTCTTTCTTCCTTCCCTCCTTCCTTCCTTATTTAAGAAATACTGAGTATTTACTGTGAACCAGGTATGACTAAGTGCTCCATAATAAAGATGCAGAACAACAGGATACCTACCATCATGCTACTGATAGCCTAGTGAAAAAAATGGCGAAATTCAGGTTCACAAAGAAACAGGATAACTTGGAGACAATGATAAGGCAATAAAAGTAATGAAACTGGAGAATATAATAACAATAACTAGGAGTGGAGTGTGCCCTTTAAATAGGTGATTGAGGGAGGCCTCTCAGGAGGGGTGACATTCCAGCTGAGACCTGCATAAAGATAGGAAGCTAATCTGGGACAATATGGGGCAGGAGTGTTTGAGGAAAAGAAAGAAGTGGGCATGGGGCAGCACCTGTGGCTCAGTGAGTAGGGCACCAGTCCCATATACCGAGGGTGGCGGGGTCAAACCTGACCCTGGCAAAACTGCAACAAAAAATAGCTGGGCATTGTAGTGGGCGCCTGTAGTTCCAGCTCAGCTACTTGGGAGGCTAAGGCAAGAGAATCACTTATACCTAAGAGCTGGAGGTTGCTGTGAGCTGTGATGCCACTGCACTTTACTGAGGGTGACAAAGTGAGGCACTGTCTCTTTAAAAAAAAAAAAGTGGGCATGATGCCAGTGACTTCAAGCACTGTGATATATACAGTATATATTTTCACTAAGAAAAACCCTGTGAGGATGGGTGCTTTTATATCTTCCATCCATTTTGCAGATGGGAAGGCCAAGGCATACTGTTGTGATCCAAGAGTCATGAGTTATTGGCCAAGATTTTCAGTTAAGATTTTCCTGATTCTCTATCCATGTTTACTTGGTCTACTATGCTTCTCACAGTCAACTAAAAATTTTGATGCACAATCCAATGAATTTTTGCAATGTTTTTATCAGTTCTGCTCATTACTGGCCACCTTGACCCTCCTTCATCAGTGGTACTTTCTCTTTCCTCAGAAAAAAACGTTTAATCCATTTGTATACTTCCATTTTCTTCATGGCATTATCCCCATAAACTTGGACAAACATGTCTCTGATTTCACTTCTACTCTTGCCTAGTTTAAGAAGAAACTTATGCATGTTTGTTTATTGCTCTAATTCAAGTTCTGTCATTCTTGTGACCAAACACAAAAGCATACAAGAATAATGATCTCCACTCACCACCATACATCAACACAAACACAACTGTGAGACACTGCTATACCAAGGTTATAAAACAGTACCAAGTTGTTTGTACAGTGCTGCCAACATAAGTGCAAAGTGGCAAGTTCATGACTTCACTGTGAGACCTCAGATGTCTGTGTGCATATATAGCATATATGTGTGTGTTTATGAAATCAGACAATTATGTTCACGAACTCATTCTAGAAAAAGTGCTACATACCTCTTTGTTGAATATCACTACAGTCACCAGATGGCCAAGGGGAGTACTTCATGTATATATACACTGTCCAAGGGAAGTACATATGCGTGTATATATTCTCTAATGGTAAAATAGAAAGGACAAAAAGTAATGAAAATTTCCTCCTATGGAGACAACAAACTTACAACGCCCACCAGAGGCTCCAATGGCCAAAAAGCCTGGACAACTGCTGAGGAGACACCTGTGCCTTGGTGTCTCCTTCACTTTACACTTGGGACTAAATGTGGAACCCCCATTTCCTATGCCTAGGTCGGTTTCTTGTGAATTTCCTAGGCCTGAATTCCATGGATGGACTGTGTCCATTCATTGATACACTCATTCACCTTGCCCCTGTTGGAAGGGACTGTATTCATTTGTTTCCTGGCCGAGGAACCCATACACCTGTATATACCCTGAGGCTAGAGGCCTAGAGGAGGAGATGGGGAAAAACCGGGAGAGGAACGGAGAGAGCATCTCTCTCCCCAATTGAAATCTCTCCCTCTACCAGGAGCTTTGGTGTTTTCTGTATTCTTTTCTGTAAATCAATTCTGTCTTACCACGGAGGGGTGGGGGGGGGAAACAATGTAATGAAGAATAATAAAATACATATAAAAGACAAAAAAAAAAAGACACTTAATACATAACCAAACCAAGGGAAAATGTCCTGTTTTGTTTAAGAGGAAAAGTATAGCATTTTTCTTTTACTCAGTTTTCTTTTTAAAGAAAATATTTTTAGGAAATGCATGCTTTTGTTGCAAGCCTTAGATATGAAAATGTTTTTGATTCAACCAAGGTTAGGAAGAATGTCTGGGAAAAATTATCCTGGTGGTCCAAATAATGCCACTTATCTGAGGGTAAGGAAGCTGGAGGTCATCCCTCAGGATTAACAAATGGAAGTGTAAGTACAGTCATCTCAGTGTCCACTGACCTGTCAGAAACAAACAGCATCTTTAGAATCTTTAAGGTCTCCTAGAAGGCTGTCTGTTTTGTATTGCTTTGTATTCCTGCTTGATTTGATGTTGGCTAGAGCCAAGTAATTACACTTTTCTCAGTGGAAGCAGCCCAGATATGCTGATCCTTGTCACTTTTCATGAGTGAGTCTTGCATTTTGGAAAAGCTCTCTTCATTCCCTTTTGCAAACTGAAGTCTTCAAAATTGTTTCCAACTTAAACAACCAGAGTCAAACTACGGGAGCCTTTCCTTCCATTCTCACCCTGATAAGCATATTTCTCAGGCCTGTTCTTAATCTCCACCTTGAACTCTTTCGCCTTTTCTTTTTTTTTTTATTTTTATTTTTTGAGACAGAGTCTCACTCTGTCACCCTTGGTAGGGTGTCCTGGCATCACAGCTCACAGCAACCTCCAGCTCTTGCCTCAGCCTCCCAAGTAGCTGGGACTACAGGCACCCGCCACAAAGCCCACCTATTTTTTTGTTGCAGTTTGGCCAGGGATGGGTTCAAACCCACCACCTTTGGTATATGGGGCCAGCACCCTACTTACTAAGACACATGTGCCACCCATTCTTTCGCCCATTCTACTCCACATAGATCCTAAACTTCAGACTCTGTGAAGGCAGACTCCCTCCCCATATTTTGATGACAGCATAAAAATATACATTATGAGCAGCTGGAGACATAAAGATAAACCTGACTCCAATCAATGTGAGTCTTTAGAACCAGTTTGAAATCGCCCATTAGCCAATGGCACAGTGGAACAAATGGTCATCTTCCACATACATTCAACCCATGACCACTCTCCTGTGGAGAGATGACTGTAAGCGACAAGTGAGAGTCAGCTGCTATTAGAAAAGCCCTCAATGGTGCAAGAAATCATCATATATGGTATTGATTGAAAACAATTGATAGCATTGTATTTTTTATAGGAGAAGTTAAAAGCAAGAGTTTTAGGGTCAGATAGACTCCCTTTCAAGGCCCTACTTCAATACATCTCCTCGTCCCTACAATAAAAATAAGTTAATAACTACTTCATTAAATTTGAAGTTGTAAATGGGATAATATGGAAAAGCCTTTGGCCTGGCCTAATATGTGCTCAATAAATTCCGCTTGGCAATTGGAGTCCAATAGAAGCAGGAGTGAAATCTCCATCATCATCCTAACTAGCATCACCAAATGCCATGCTTCAGGGACAGTTGGAGCAGGGGAGTGACAGAGAGGGGTTTGTCCTTTCCAACCCCCTAGATCATTGGTTTTCAACCTCTCTAATGCCACAGTGTATTTTCATTGTTAAAAAGGAGTCATGATCCACAGGTTGAGAACTACTGCCCTAGATAATCTCCATTCCCATCCCCACAACTCACTGTCCCCCGTCTTAGGGTGTCTATCTAATGTCTGGCATGTGGGGTTCAGTAAGTTGCTTTTGAATGAATGAAGGATTTGAGCATAATGGAGAAGTCAGTGATTTGGAAAACCTAGAAATGAAATTTGGGTCATAAGTAAAACAACTTAGAGCTGGATATCAGAAGGCCTGGGTGCCAGATTTGCCTCTTTTCTGTGCCAACTAGGGGATCTTTAATGATTCTTTAAAGGTAGCTGAGTTCCTCTGCCCCCATCTATAAGATAGGGAGGGTTACTATGAGGAAAAAAAATGAGATGTAGTGTGTGAAAGTGCTATAGAAATTCTCGGGATTTTATCATGATTTACATTGTGAATCATACAAGCTAAGTAAGTGGGAGTGTGCATATGTGTATGTAAATGTACACACAAATACACTTATGCATAGACACACATATGGCTAACAAAAGAAAAGCCAATCTAAAACTAAATAAATGCCAATATTTCATATTGGGAAGAGAGAGGGGAAAAAAATGGAGAAAAGGGAATAAAGTCCCTGTCAATTGGTAAACAGGACTGAAACAAGGCCTGTAGGAATCAATCAGGTAAAGAGAAATTATGCCCAGCACCACAATTTGCTAGTTGCCTGTGGTCTTTCTTGGCCTTTTAACTCCAGCTACTAGAAAGTCAATGATGACAGCTTGTTCCCCAACACCCTTGATACTTCCCACATTTGCCTTGGGGCCAGATCCTTGTCATTACTATCCTGCACTGAGCCACCCCAAATGAATTGTTAAGAGCTTGAGTCCTGATTTTCTTCCACACCTGGTGAAAGACACTATCAATAATTTATTACCAGATGGCCATAATGGTATGGTGCTGCCTAAAGATGCATCTGTGTCACTTTTTGTTAAAATAAATTACATTATAATGATCATAATTTCAGGACATGACATCATCAGGTTCACTTGCCCTTTGCTTGGTTCTGAGGCAAATGTTAAAATAACACAGGATGCTGGGTGCTGTGGTGCACACCTATAATCCTAGCACTCTAGAAAGCCAAAGCAGGAGGATCACTTGAGTTCAGGAGTTGGAGACCAGCCTGAACAAGAGCAAGACTCCAAAAATAGAAAAATTGTCATGGTGGCCACCTGTAGTACCAGCTACTTGCAAGGCTAAGGCAGGAAGATTGCTTGAATCTAGGAGTTTGAGGTTACAGTGAGCTATGGTCATACCACAGTACTCTACCCAGGGCAACAGAGTGAGATTCTATTTCAAAAAAAAAAAAAAAAACCCAGGACAAGTTTTGATAATTAGGAAGTTTTTTAATGACTTTCTATTGGTTGGTCTTTGAGGATTCAACTTTATTTTTACTGAGTACCTGGTACCATGCCTAATTCACATACTTCAAGGTAGTAGCTGAACAAATATTGGTTGATAATCCTATTCAGTATAAACTAGATGAGATGTCACGGGAAAGCAGGCTTGGTCAATTTTGTACATTCAGCTGTAAATCTAAGAAAGCTGTAAGTTTTCAAGCAGAGAGGCAGAAATGTGCAGTAGTTAGTGTAGACTCCTACTCTGCTCGCATTCAGCACTCATCTCTGCCATCTGCTATCTATATAACCTCAGGCAAGTCCCATAGCCACTCTAAGCCTGTTTCCTCATCTGTAAAAATGGTACAGTAACAATTTCTACCTGAGAGAGTTGGGAGCATTAAGTAAGATACAAGTAGGTAATGAACCTAACACATATACCTTCATGATATATTATTTTTTTAAAAAAGAACCTAACACAATTCCTGGAGGTTGAAAAATGCAGGCAGTTGTTATTATAAACACTTCTACTGAAAAAGCAACACCAACTTGCTTTTCTCCACTTCCCTGAAGGAATGGTTTCATTTAATATTATTCCAGGCCCTACAAACAGAAGTTAAAACTGTGAGTGCTCAGCATTCCCTTTTACTTAATTGAAGCAGCACTGAAATATTTTAAATGGCTCCATTTAAGCATTGGTTAAAAAATATATTTTTTATAAAGGAACTACTATGAAATGGAGACCATTCATTGATAGACATAAGGCAGTAAAACCCAATGAAATTCAACTACCCTTTGATTGAGTCAGGTCAGCCAAGAAGGGAATTACACATTTGAAATCAACAAATTGGATTTGGTACTTTTTTGTAGCCCCAGCAGCTGCCTGCCAACTAGTTCCTCACAGGATAAGAGGCGGCTCCATCATCTTCCAGATTCTGTTGACTGACATGTTCAAACTGTATAGAACAGGAGTTTTTTCCCCCTGGTTTATGTTCTGAATGAATTATTTGCTTCCAAAGTTATTTACAGCTGCGAAACATATGCTGAGTATAAACTCTTCTCCCCCCAAATATAAAATATATATGTATTTATGTATATATATAAAATCACTGCTTAAAAAGAATCCTTCTGTTTTTATGTATATGGAGGGTTAATAATATGTAGCATTCAAAATGCTTAGTTGTATAAGTTGCATTCAGACTATTATGAACTGCCATGCTTTTTTTAAAATGAAATATCCTCCACCCTTTCCTCAGATTAGGCACTAGTTCAAAACTTCACTTCTATTTCCCCACTTTTTCCTGATTTCACACAAATGTGACTGGTGGACTAAACACCCAGCTGTGTTGTGTAAACTATAAAGTTGTTTGTTTAAAATGTGTTAAATGAATGACACATTTAAAAAATGAGGAAAAGTGTACGTTACCTGAAAATCACTCATGTGCATTTGATAATTGACAGGATAACCTTTTAAATCTATTTCATTTTTTTATCAGTCCCACAGAACAAACTGTTTTGGAGTATTTTGGTATCACTAAAAAGTTCAGGAAAGAGGTTCTACAATATAACCATAATGAATGCTTCCATTTTCCCAAATTTTACTCAAGCTGTGCAATTTTATCTTTGTAAAGAAAAAGGCTCTCTGTGAGAAAGTTCAGTATCCACAATCAAAATCAAGTGGACTGTGTGTAAAGTTCTTTCCTAAGTTAAGCAGTAAACAAAAAGGAATACTTTTTGAAAAAAAGGGAAATTTGGGGGGCTGGATTTTCCTGCCTTCACTGTCAACTAGGCCATATCCCTAGAGATATCAATTCTGTAGGTCTGGGTGGGGTCCCAAGAACATGCTTTTTTAAAATCTGGACATGAGACGTTTATATGGTATCTCTCAGAGTTAACTTTGCAAAAATATGCTATTTCTTATTCATTGAAACATACAACAAAGTCCTTAGTGATTCTAATGCCAGTTGTCCATGAGCTTCACATTGAAAAAAATTCATCCTAGTTATGTCCTCATTATTTAACTAAACACATTTTAATTTCAAAGTTAAAAAAAAACCAGGCTCTCAAATAGACACAGATATAAATCCCTGGCCCAACATTTACTATATGGCAGCAGTTCTCAACCTGTGGGTCGTAACCCACAGGAACTGTATTTACTGAGCAGAAAGTACTGCCCAAACATCTTATTTGTCTCTTATCAAGTGATATATGGAACGTGGATGCTATCCTGATAGAACTGGCTGAATGGGGGGGCGGAGGCAAGAGGGCTGCCTGGGCTTTCCATAGAGGCTCCCATTCAGAAGGAGAGTTAAAGGACAGAAGTTTAGCAAGTAAGATGATGGTTTGGAGCTGAGCCAAGAGAGAAGGTTGAAGAATGCACATCAACCCTGCTGAAGTGAGCTGTGACCCCAAGGATACAAACAAAAGGTACAAAATCTATCACCAAGTGGATGGGAGTCCCCTGCCCCATGAGAATGGCTTGCAGTATACTTTCTACAAACAAGCATGCAGAGTTCAAACTTCCTCCCATTTTATCCCACAGGAGAGACCCTCTAAAAATCCTCCTTCCCCTACTAGGGTGCCATGGAACTTTCCTGCCAGGCATAAATCTGTATAAAACTGTATATATTCTTTACCTAGAATTCTGAACTCCCAGCATTCCCCTCCACTCTCACTCTGAGGTCTGGAAGCCAGATTCTTGGGCATTTTCTCAATAAGTGTGGACAGGGCATGGGCTGGGCAGGTCTGTGCTGATTCTGTGGCACAGGGGTAAGGAGAAAACAGTGGATGGAAGGAACCATATGGGAAAGGGAGGCGGTGCCTCCCCTCCCTGGCACAGAGCAGTGGCAGCAACAGCAGGAACAATAGGGCTCACATCCCCCTGGGGATATTTTGGAAGGACACTCCTTATCTCTCTGGGCAACCAGGCAAAGCCTGGCATCTTCTCTGGTGGCAGACACTGGTGGAATAGATCTGGGATGGAAACGCAGACCCTGTGAGCAACAGGTATGCCTGAGGTGGTACCAGCCTGGGCGGAGTGCAGCAGAACAGAGAATTGAAGATGCATGTGCAGAGACGGCATACTCCCAGTGTGGGGCTGAGCCAGAGGACTGCTTTAATTAGCCTAAGAAACACCCGGCCCTCAGAGGATTATAGCTGAGACAAAGGTAGCCAGGTCAAGGCTGGAACTCTGAGCTGAGTGTGAGCTGCACCCACCCCAACACAGACTGCAGGGGAAACAGAAATACCAGCTCTGGGCAGTGGCACAGACTGGGGCTGAGTCATGCTTTGTGTGAACTCAAACAGCACCTGGTCTGCAGGGGAATATAGCCAGGACAGAATCACAAATTCTGCACAAATATAAGTGTCAACAACATCAATCGGGGCAGAGCTGGAACTGAGTGAACTTCCCCAGCTTCCATTAACCACCAGAGGTTGTCAGGCCTCAGCTTCCCCTGCTGGATGGTGGTAGAGTGTACAGGCCTAACCGAGGAGATATAAGATCTCTCTGTGACTCAGGCAGGCTCAAACCCCTGGAGCATCTGCTCATTGGAGGGAACTGGGTCATAGCCCTGTGGAGTTACCAGTGACTGGGTGTGACAGAGGTGCAAGGTGGGGAAAGAGGCATCAACCTTCCCAGACTAACTCATTTGCTGGGGGGGGTCCTTCTAAGAGCACCATACTCAAGCTGCTAGCAGACCCCTACTATCCAGGTTCCAGAGTCCTTTTGAACTCCCTCACTTGAGACCGGGTGCTGTCTGGGCCAATTGATTCAGGTCTCTCAGACTGGACCAATCACCCAAGGACTAGCCAAAGTGGTACCCTGGGTGTGTGGTTGTGGGAAGGTTTGATTTTCCTTTTCCAGTTGCTGCCCATGGGAGGTGGGGTGACTTAATTGTTGGTATTTCTCCACAGATGAGACTTCAATGCAGAGTAAATAATTCACTAGGGTAGGACAGAGACCAGCTGAAAACAAGACAGAGCCATTTAGCCCCACCACACCAAGTAAGTCCCTAGTTTTCCAGGCCATAGCACTAGACGGGTCCTTTGCAAAGCTCTAGGGGAAAAGGTACAGGTACCAGTCACAGCTCTTGGGTAAAGGACTGGTTAATCACTACTCCAGGAGCCCCCCAACCCAACTTCACCTTATCTACTCATCTAGCCAAACAGTGTAAAATAATCATGGGGTGGAATCAGCGGAAAAACTCTGGTAACATGAATAACCAGAGTAGATCAACTCCCCCAAGGAATAATATGATGGATACAACTGAAGATCACATTTGTAGACAAATGGCTGAGATGTCAGAAATCAAATTCAGAGTTTGGATTGCAAATCAGATTAATAGAATGGAGGTAAAGTTGGAATTAGAAATTCAAGAAGCAATTCAAAAGTTGTCTCAAGAATTCCATGAATTCAAAGAAAAAAATCACCAAAGATTTTGACACACTGAGACAAGAAATTGCAGCCCTTAAAGATCTGAGAAATACAGTAGAATCCCCCAGGAACAGAAGGGAGCAAACAGAAGAAAGAATTTCTGACATTGACGACAAAGCTTTTGAATGCTCCCAAGTGCTTTCAAACAAGAAGAGAAATGGAGAGCAAAAATGGATCATTCTGTCAGAGAGCTTTGGGATAATTCAAAGCAAACTAATATTCACCTTATAGGAATTCCTGAAGGCGACAAAGTTGCTTGGCAAAGCACAGAGGCCCTTTTCATGAGATTATGAAGGAGAACTTTCCAGATATGCCAAGAGATTCTGAAATTCAGAAAGCAGACAGTTTCAGAACCCCAGCATGACTCAGCCCGAATAAGATAACTCCCAGACACATCATAATTAACTTCACTAAAGTTAATATGAAGGAGAAAACTCTGTAAGCAGCCAGATGTAAGAAAACCATAACCTACAAGGTGAAGAATATTAGAATGACTACAGATCTCTTTGCTGAAACCTTTCAAACTAGAAGAGGGGAGTCATCGACTTTTAATCTCCTAAAACAAAATAACTTTCAACTCAGGATTCTGTATTCAGCTAAATTGAGTTTTATTTATGATGGAGAAATTAAATACTTTAATGACATTCACATGTTGAAGAAATTTCCCATAACTACATCAGCTCCCCAGGATATTCTCAGACCTATCCTCCATAATGATCAGAGCAATCCTCTACCACAAAAGTAAACTCACTCAGAAACTTTTGATCAAATTCCAACTTCCACAGTGGTGAAAGGATTAAAAATGTCCACTGGACTTTTGAAAAACTTGATACCCAACATTCTACAGGCTTATCAAATATTCTCAATTAATGTGAATGGCTTAAATTGTCCTCTAAAGAGGCACAGGTTGGCTGACTGGATACAAAAACTCAGGCCAGATATCTGCTGCATACAAGAATCTCATCTTACCTTAAAAGATAAATATAGACTCAGGGTGAAGGGATGGTCATCTATATTTCAGGCAAATGGAAATGAGAAAAAAGCAGGTGTTGAGATTTTATTCCCAGATACAATGGGCTTTAAACCAACAAAAGTAAGGAAAGATAAGGATGGTAACTTCATATTTGTTAAGGGTAACACTCAATATGATGAGATTTCAATTATTAATAT
>CAUYRH010045305.1:0-13009 GCA_963574655.1 Perodicticus potto
CTTTCCTATGGGATAAAATGGGAGGATATTTGAACTCTGCTCACTTATTTGTATGGAGTATACTGTGAGCCATTCTCATGGGGCAAGGGACTCCTGTCCTCTTCGCAATGGATTTTTGTACCTTTTTTTTGTATCCTTGGGGTCCCAGCTCACCTCAGCAGGGTTAATGTGCGTTCTTTAACCTTCTCTCTTGGCTCAGATCCAAACCATCAGCTTTCTTGCTGAGTTTCTGTCCTTTAACGCTCCTTTTGGATGGGAACCACTGCGGAAAGCTGGCTACAGATTGCCATCTTGGCTCCTCCCCCTTGATTTTAAATCTTGATTGAAACTGTCGAATTGCCTCCAAAAGAGTGTCATGAATTTTCACTCCCACCAAAAGAGGGTCAATTTCTTCATTAAAATTAATTAAAATTCATAAAATAGTAGAATGACTATAAATATTGCTGTACAGATTTTTGTCTAAACATAAACAGAAGTTTTAAATTTGGATACTATCCCATCAATCATCTTTTTCAAGTTGGACATTTTAGGTGAAAAATATGACATGTTTTCTGATGTTCATTTTCCTGATGATTATTATGGTTCAGCATCTTTTCATATGTTTATTGACCATTTGGGTTTTCTGGGAATTGCCTCTTCAGATATTTTGTATATTGTTTCTATTGGCTTGTTTTCTTTTTGATAGAAAGGAACTTTTTTATTATCTGTACATTAATCATATGCCTGTTAAACATGTTACAGATATTTTCTCACAGTGTGTCTCTTGTCTTTTAATACTGTTTATATTATTTTCTGGCCTGCAGAATTTACTAATTTTTCTCTCTTTTTCTTTTTGTCATTGTTATGAGAGATTCATTAATTTTATTAATCTTTTCATAGAACCAGTTTTTAGTTTTATTGATTTTCTCTAGTGTTTTCTATTTTTGGTTTTATTAATGTCATCTGTTTTTTTTTTAATTTCTTTCTTCTGCTTGCTTTGGATTATTTTGCTCTTATTTTTATAATTTATAAAGGAGAAAGTTTAGGCTGATTTGAGACCAGTCCTTAATATTAAGAACAAATATTCTTTATACTACAAACATTTAATGGTACACATTTTCCTCTTACCTTCATCTTACACATTCTGATACTTTTTGTTTATATTTTGTTCAACTAAAAATATTTTCAAATTTCTCCTTGACTCTTAGATTATTCAGATATATTTAGTTTAAGATCTAAGTGTTTGGTGAGTTCCCTTAATCTTTGTTATTGGTTTCTAGTTTGATTCCATTATGGTCAGAGACTAGACTTCATATGATGTTGAAGGTTTGTAATTTGTTAGAATTGCAGTCTCTCTTGGTGAGTGTTCCATGTATACCTGAGAAGATTACTTAGTCTGCTGTTGCTGGGAATCACTTAAGCATCAATTAGATCTAGTTGTTAGATGATATTGTTCAGTACTGCTGTATCTTCACTGCTTTTTTGTCTATTAAAGGAGTACTTGATCTTCAAAATATAACTATGGATTTGTTTACTTCTCCATTTGGTTTTTTCAGTTTCTGTTTCATCTATTTTGCTGCACTGATGCTATATACATATATACTTAGGATTGTTATGTCTTCTTATTAAATTGGCTATTTTTTAATATTATATCCTAATTTTTCTCTGGTACATTTATTTGTCTGATCTCCATCTTCCTTCTGATTAGTGTTTCCATTACATATATGTTATATATATGTATATATTTTATCCATGTATATCAGTTTATTCAAAATGTGTTTTTTATCTATCTATATCATTATATCTAAAGTGTGTTTCTTGTAGTTATTGGGTCACGTGTTCTAAAAAATTTTAGTCTAATAATCTCTGCCTTTTAATGGATGTGTTTATATCATTTACATTTAATTATTGATATCTTTGTGTTTGGGCCTGTCATTTTATTATTTTTTTGTTTCCTCAACTTTTTATCCCTCTGTTTCTCTTTTCCTACTTTCTTTTGTGTTTTTCTAACACTTTTCTTATTTCATTTAATTGATCTGTTATGTTTTGTATATTTGTTATGAAATAAATATTTGCATTCTTCCCTCAAATTTACATGTTGAAACCATACTCGCAATATGATGGTATTAGGAGGTTGGGTCTTTAGAAGGTAATTGGGATTAGATGAAGTCATAAAAGTGGAGGTGGTGCCCTCACATGGGATTAGTCCCCCTATACTTTTACAGGTCATGAGAGTGCTTGCTTCCCTTTCTGCTCTCCTCTATCTGAGGACAGAATGGGAAATCAGCAGTTTTCAACCATTATTAGAATTTGATTTTTCTGGCCCCATGATCATGGACTTCCACCCACTAGAGCTGTGAGTAATAAAATTCTGTTGTTTATAAGCCACCAATGTATTGTATTTTATTATAGTAGCCCAAAGTAAGACAAGAGCTTTTTTCATGTGGTTGCTGTACAATACAGAGACTTAACATTTTACAATTGTTTATAATAAATGATTAACCTCTTCAAAAGAATGTAGAAATCTCTTCACTACGTAAGTCACTCCCCCACTTCATGTTATTATGGTTTATAGAATGTATCTGTATATATTAAAAATATCATCTTTAAATAAATATTTCAACTATTCTTATGTACATTCACTTCCTTATCAACTTTACAAACAGTTTTTATATGTCCTTAAGACTTTCATCTGGGATTTAACTGGAATAGCAATAAAGTAATAAACATTTGGGAGAGAATTGCCATTTCTTAATAATGTGCCTGACACCTAGAAGATGCCTGGTAAAAATTTTCTGAGTGAATGAGAGATTTATACTATTGAGAGTTCCCATAGAAGAACATATTTTTCCTTTCCATTTGTTTATATTTTTAATTTCTATTTTAAAAATCATTTAGTCTATTTTTATGTCATGGTAATTAATCTGCACATGCATGGTTTTGGTTGAACCAACAATAATACTCTCACTCCCTTGACCATAACCTATTTGTCCATGGATGGAATCTAACCCACACTGTAATGACCATGACTTTCAAAAGAATTTTAAGATTCAGGAAAACAGAAAGACAGTTACAGTTTCTCAGAGGTGGTGGATGCAGTACAATGTGCAACTCTGCCACTGAGGGCACTCACAGCTCTGTGTCATATAGGGGAGCTATCAAAGGGCAGGAGAAGCGCAGGTGAGAGAAGGCCTCAGAAGGAAGCCATTCCTTCCCTGACTCCAGTTATCCCAGGTGCCCAGCTGAACCCTTGCTGCTATGGTCTGAATGTTTGTGTTAAACCAAAATTCATATGTTGAGCTACTACTCCCCCCAGGGTGATAGTATTAGGAAGTGGGACCTCTGGGGGAAGATTAAGCCATGAAAACAGATTCCTCATGAATGAGTTAGTTTACTTACAAAAGACATCCCAAAGAGCTAGCTGCCCCCTTCTACCATGTGAGGACATGTAAGACAGTATCTCTAAACTGCAAGAAGGCCCTCACCAGACACTGACTCTGTCAATACATTGATCTTGGACTCCCCAGCCTCTTGCACTGTGAGAGATAAATTTCTGTTGTTTACAATCTACCCACCTTGTGGTGTTTTGCTATAACAACCCAAATAGACTAAGACACTTACTATTCCTGCAGTTAAGGGAGTGACAAATTTATCCTTTCTTGCCCAATTTTAGTCAAGCTGGATTTCTGTCACTTAAAATCAAAAGAGTACTAACATAAATGTCCACAATATTTCAAAGATGGTCATCTTTGAGGTGCAAAGGAAATATCACTAGGGAAGCTACTTTCATGAATAAGTAGTGATTATTATTACTATAATCAACTAAGTATTGATATATAAATGGTAGCTTTTAAAGTAGTTAAAAGTACTTAAAAACTAGTTTCAAAAATTGTTTAAACATTTTCCTTGCAAGCTTGACAACTTAATTAGCCTAGTAAATTATAGTTAATGGAAATCCCTCAAAAATAAACACCAAGATAGCCCCTGTTAAACTATCTAAAATTTTGCATTAATTAAATAGTACAGTGAATTTTTTTCAGGTGCTAAAATAGACTACCATAATTAGAAATTACAGAAATATTCTAGAAATGTAAAAACATTTCAATAGTAACAGACAAGACTGTCAAATGACTTACTAGTGATATTATTATTCCACCAATGTCATTACATAAAGAAAATGCTAAGTAAACCTTCAGCAGTTAGTGTTCTAGGTGGGTAAAGAAGAGCTTTGAAATTACTTCTAATAACATAGGGGCTTGTTAGCCCATTTTGCTCAAATCTCCATAATTCGGGCTTGTTATTTCCTCCTCCAATATCTGCCTCCTCTTAAACCCATACTCTCCAAGACTCTGAAACCAACTCTATTCTTGCTTTGTTTTAAGGAAGATTTAAGAAGCCCCTCACCAGCAGCATTGAGGTACATGATTAAATCAGTTTTAATATTATTTTTGCTCTGATCTTGTTCCTTATTAAGGCTCAGCTCTCCCTACCACGGGACCAACAAAGTTACATTGTCCTGGAGAATGAGTAGCTAACGTGACTCCTTCACAGGTCCTGGATCAAGAGTTCTGTCTCTGAACCCTGATAGCTGCATTGAAGCCCCTATTGATAGTGCTAGAGGGCCTAATGCCATCTTCCCAACTGCCTTTTACCTACCACAAGACTCTCTTGTGCTCCCTTCACCTGTCAGGACATTTTTCTAACATCTATTAAGCCTGTGCCCTGCATTTATTTATCTTTTTCTGGGACATCCCCAAATCCTCTGCTCCATCCATCTTGACAGGTGTATCTAGACCCCAGAACAAGTTTTCCATGGGTTTTCTGTTCCCCCAGCCCCACCACTAAGATCCCCTAAGAACCTGTTCTTCACTGGCAACGTAAATGTCTTTTCTTGACCATTAGGCAGAGTGGTCTCACATCCGCTTCTTAGCACGTCTTTCATGTTATTTAACACATTTCGTTGTCATCGTCTGCCTAGCTGTCACAGTGTTATCCTCTGTTCCATCTTCTAAGTGCCTATGCACACTTCTGAACCCTCATACATGCCCATTAATGACTATAATAGTAAAATCAAGGTGTAATCTTCCTCAAAAAGTTTCTCTAATAAACAGCATGCTACCATTTCCAGGAAGATCTGTGGAATGCTTTCTCAGTTGGGAATCCTGCATCACAAAATCCCCGTCCCTCTATTTAGCATTATGACATCCAGGCAAAGGAACAAAACCACTCCTTTACTCCATCCAAATCTGCCTTGAGTATCCATAATGATGCCAACATTCTTCAGGTCACAGCTCATACCAAACTCAAGGCCAATGCTGCAAGACAACCTCAGTGCACGTCTCTGTTCTTGGGCTCTGGAGAATCTGGCAATTTTAACAATTACTTATGGCATGCTACATGTGCATGTCATAGTGACAACGAAAAAGTATGTATGTTAAAATGTCAATGACCATTACCAATTGTAGGAATATATGGTACAAAAGTTAAGATCACATGATATGGCATCAGCCTGGGAATTAAGTCCTGGGTCCTACTGTCTAATGTTAGGCTAATCTTTACTTAACTCTGAAAGGGTCCATTTTGTCTTCTTAATATTGGGATATGCTGAAATGATTTAAAGTGGGAGACAAAGTACCAGGTACATAGAAAACAGGTTTTTTAAAGTGTTTTATTGTTATTATTATAGACTGACACAGGTCTCACAACCACAGCAGATGTAGAGCTGATTGGAGCCAGCTTTCCACAGAGGCTCCCATTCAGAAGGAGAGTTAAAGGACAGAATTTTAGCAAGTAATGTGATGGTTTGGACATGAGCCAAGAAAGAAGGTTGAAGAACGCACATCAGCTGCTGAGGCAAGCTGCAACCCCAAGGATACAAATAATAGGTACAAAATCCATCACCAAGCGGAAGGGAATCCCTTCCTCAATTAGAAAAACTCACAGTTACTTTCTACAAACAAGGGAGCAGAGTTCAAACATCCTCCTATTTTATCCCACAGGAGAGATCCTCTAAAAACCGGAACTCCTTCCCCTACTAGGGTGCCATGGCACTCTCCTGCCAGGCATAACACTATATATATTCTCTGCCTGCAATTCTAAACTCCCAGCACTCACCTCCACTCTCACCTTGAGGCCCAGAGGTCTATCCCCCATGGAGTTCAGATTCTTGGGCATTTTCCCTAAGAGGTGTGGACAGGGTATGGGTTGTTGCAGGTCTGTGCTGATTCTGTGGCATGAGAGTAGGGAGAAGATGGTGGACTGAAGAAACTATGCAGGAGAGGTGGTGCCTGCAGCACAGAGCAGCAACAGCAGCTGCAGGAACAATAGGGCTCACACCCCTGGGGATATTTTAGACAGACTGCCTCTCTGGGCAACTAGAGAACACGGGGCATCTTCTCCAGTGGCAGGCACTGGCAGAGCAGATCTGGGACAGAAATGCAGGCCCTGTGAGTCAAGGGTATGCCTGAGGCAGTACCTGCCTGGGGGGCGGGGGTGCAGTGGGGACAGAGAATAGAAGACTCGCAACAGAGATGGCATACTCCCAGGGTGGGGCTCAGCCAGAAGACTGCTTTAGTAAGCCTAAGAAGCACCCAGCCCCCAGGGAATCATACCTAAAATAGGAGCAGGAGGGCAGGACTGGAACTGATTGCTGATTGTGAGCTCTAACTGCACCCACCCCAAAACAGACTATAGTGGAGACAAACACATCAGCTCTGGGCAACAGCACAGACCAAGGCTGAGTTGCAGTTTCTGTTAACTCAAACAGCACATGGGCTGCAGGGAATATATCCAGAACAGAACCACAAATTCTATGAAAATATAAGTGTCAGCAATATCAATCAGGAGTGGGGCTGGAACTGAGTGAATGCCCCCAGCTTCCATTAAGCACCCGAGGTTGTCAGTTCTCAGCTTCCCCTGCCAGATAGTGGCAGAGTGTGGAGGCCTGGCCAAGGAGACATAGATCTCCCTGTGACTCTGTCAGGTGCAAACCTCTGGAGCATCTGCTCATTGGAGGGAACTGGGTCACAGCCCTGCAGGGTTACCAGTGACTAGGTGTGACAGAGGTGCAGGGTGGGGAAGGAGGCATCAACCTTCCCAGACTAACTCATTTGCTGGTGGTGGGGGTTCTGACTCCACAGAGCACCAGAATGAGTCATACTCAAGCTGCCAGCCGACCCCTGCTATCTAGTTGCTGGAGACTTTTTGAACTCTCCCAGTTGAGACTGGATGCTGATTGGGACAATTGATTTGGACCACTTAAACTGGACCAATCACCTGAGGACTACCCAAAGTGGTACCCAGGGTGTGTGGTTGTGGGAAGGTTTGATTTTTCTTTTCCAGTTGTCGCCCATGGGGAGGGCAGGGCATTTCTCCACAGCTGAGACTTCAACCCAGAGTAACTTATTCAGCTAAAAACAAGACAGAGACACTTAACCCCACCACACAAAGCAAGTCCCCAGTGTCTCAAGCCGTACCATTGTACAGGTCCTTTGCAAAGCTCTAAGAGAAAATGTACAGACACCAGTCCTAGCTCTTAGGCAAAGGGCTGGTAAATCACTACTCCAGGAGCCTCCCAACCCAACTTCACCTTATCTGCTCATCTAGCCAAACAATGTAAAATAATCATGGGGCAGAATCAGCAGAAAAACTCTGGTAACATGAATAACCAGAGGAGATCAGCTCCCCCAAGGAATGATATGGCAGACACAACTGAAGATCCCATTCATAAACAAATGGCTGAGATATCAGAAATCAAATTCAGAATTTGTATTGCAAATAAGATTACTGGAATGGAGGTAAAGTTGAAATTAGAAATTCAAGGAGCATTTCAAAAGTTGTCTCAAGAATTCAATGAGTTCAAAGACAAAATCACCAAAGATTTTGACACATTGAGACAAGAATTTGCAGCTCTCAAAGATCTGAGAAATACAGTAGAATCCCTCAGTAACAGAATGGAGCAAGCAGAAGAAAGGATTTCTCACACTGAAGAAAAAGCTTTTAAATGCTCCCAAACTCTCAAAGAGGAAGAGAAATGGAGAGCAAAAATGGATAATTCTCTCTGAGAGCTCTGGGATAATTCGAAGAAAACTAATATGCCCCTTATAGGAAGGCAATGAAGTTTATCTTCGCAAAGCACAGAGGCTGTTCTTCATGACATTATGAAGGAGAACTTCCCAGACATGCAAAGAGATTCTGAAATTCAGATAGCAGACAGTTTGACAACCCCAGCACAAATCAACCTGAATAAGACATCCCCAGGCACATCATAATTAACTTCACTAAAGTTAATATGAAGAAGAAAATTCTGAAAGCAGCCAGATGTAAGAAAGCCATAACTTACAAAGGGAAGAATATTAGAATGACTGCAGATCTCTCTGCTGAAACCTTTCAAGCTAGAAGAGGGTGATCATTGAATTTTAATTTCCTAAAACAAAATAACTTTCAACCTTGCATCCTGTATTCAGTGAAACTGACTTTCATTTATGATGGAGAAATTAAATACTTTAGTGACCTTCCCATGTTGAAGAAATTTGCCATAACTAAATCAGCTCTCCAGTATATTCTCTGACCTATCTTCCCTAATGACCAGTGCAATCCTCCACCACAAAAGTAAACTCACTCAGAAACTTTTGGTCAAATTCCAACCTCCACAGATGAAAGGATTAAAAATGTCCACTGGACTTTCAAAAAACTCAATACCCAAAATTCTACCAGGCTTATCAATATTTTCAATTAATATGAATGGCTTAAATTGTCCTCTACAGAGGCACAGGTTGGCTGACAAGATACAAAAACTCAGGCCAGATATCTGCTGCCTGAAGCAGAGAATCTCATCTTACCTTAGAAGATAAAAACAGACTCAAGGTTAAGGGATAGTCATCTATATTTCAGGCAAATGGAAATAAGAAAAAAGCAGGTGTTGCAATTTTATTTGCAGATACAATAGGCTTTAAACCAATTAAAGTAAGGAAAGATAAGAATGGTCACTTCATATATGTTAAGGGTAACACTCAATACGATGAGATTTCAATTATTAACATTTATGCACCCAACCAGAATGCACCTCAATTTATAAGACAGACTCTAACAGACATGAGCAACTTTATTTCCTGCAGCACCATAATAGTCAGAGATTTCAACACTCCTTTGGCAGTGTTGGATAGATCCTCCACTAAGAAGGTAAGCAAAGAAATTTTAGACTTAAACTTAACCATTCAACATTTGGATTTAACAGACATCTACAGAACATTTCATCCTAACAAAACTGAATACACATTCTTCTCATCAACCCATGGAACATCCTCCAAAATTCGTCACATCTTAGGTCACATGTCTAACCTCAGCAAATTTAAAGAATAGAAATTATTCCTTACATCTTCTCAGACTATCATAAAATTAAAGTTGAACTCAGTAACAACAGGAATCAGCATACTCATACAAAAACATGGAAGCTAAATAACCTTATGCTGAATGATAGCAGGGTCATAGATGAGATTAAGAAGGAAATTACCAATTTTTTGGAACAAAATTATAAGTGAGACATGAATTATCAGAACCGTTGGGATACCGCAAACACAGTCAAAAGAGGGGAATTTACAGCACTGCAAGCCTTCCTCAAGAGAATGGAAAGAGAGGACATTAACAACTTAATGGGACATTTCATGCAACTGGAAAAGGAAGAACATTCCCATCCCAAACCCAGCAAAAGAAAAGAAATAACCAAAATTAGAGCAGAAATAAATGATATTGAAAACAAAAAGATTATACAACAGATCAATAAATCAAAAAGTTGGGTTTTTTGAAAAGGTTAATAAAATAGATAAACCTTTGGTTACCTAACCAGGTAAAAAAGAATAAAATCTCTAATTTCATCAATTGGAAATAGTAAAGATGAAATAACAACAGATTCCTCAGAAATTCAAAAAATCCTTAATGAATATTACAAGAAACTTTATGCTCAGCAATACAAAAATCTTAAAGAAGTTAACCAACACTTGGAAGCATGTCACCTTCCATTACTTAGCCAGGATGAAGTGGAAATGTTGAACAGGCCTATATCAAGTTCTGAAATAGCATCATCTATACAAAATCTCCCTAAAAAATAAAAGCCTGGGACCAGATGGCTTCACATCAGAATTCAACTAAGCTTTTAAAGAGGAATTAGTACCTATATTACTCAACCTTTTCCAAAACAGTAAAAGAAGGACTACTACCCAACACATTCTACAAAGCAAACATCACCTTGATCTCCAAACAAGGAAAAGACCCAACAAGAAAAGAAAATTATAGACCAGTATCACTAGTGAACATCGATGCAAAAATATTCAACAAGATCCTAATAAACAGAATCCAGCAACATATCAAACAAATTATACACCATGACCAAGTGGGCTTTACCCAGGGTCTCGAGTCTGGTTCAATATACATAAATCTATAAATATAATTCAGTACATAAACAAATTAAAAAACAAAGACCATATGATTCTCTCAATTGATGCAGAAAAAGCTTTTGATAATATCCAGCATCCCTTCATGATCAGAACATTTAAGAAATTGGTATAGAAGGGACATATCTTAAACTGATAGAGACCATCTACAGCAAACCCCAGCCAATATCGTATTGAATGGACTTAAATTGACATCATTTCCACTCAGATCAGGAACCAGATAAGGTTGACCATTATCTCCATTGCTTTTTAACATTGCAATGGAAGACTTAGCCATCACAATTAGGCAAAAAAAGGCAATCAAGGGTATCCATATAGGGTCAGAAGAGATCAAACTTTCATTTTTCGCAGATGATATGATTGTATATCTGGAAAACACCAGGTATTCTACTACAAAACTCTTAGACGTAATCAAGGAATACAGCAGTGTATCAGGTTACAAAATCAACAGTCATAAATCTGTAGCCTTTATATATACCAACAATAGTCAAGCTGAAAAAACAGTCAAGGACTCTATTCCGTCCACAGTAGTGCCAAAGAAGAAGAAATATTTGGGAGTTTACCTAACAAAGGATGTGAGAGATCTCTATAAAAAGAACTATGAAACTCTAAGAAAAGAAATAGCTGAAGATGTTAACAAATGGAAAAACATACCATGCTCATGGCTGAGAGAAATCAACATTCTTAAAATGATCGTACTAGCCAAAGAAATATAAAATTTTAATGTGATCCCTATTAAACCTCTGATGTCATACTTTAAGGATCCTAAAAAAATAATACTTCATTTTATATAGAATCAGAAAAAACCTCGAATAGCCAAGACATTACTCAGAAATAAAAACAAAGCAGGAGGAATCATACTACTAGACCTGAGAGTGATCAAAACAGTATGGTACTGGCACAAAACAGAGAGGTAGATGTTTGGAACAGAATAGAGAACCAAGAGATGAACCCTGCTACTTACCATTATTTGATCTTTGACAAGTCAATTAAAAACATTCAGTGGGGAAAAGATTCACTATTTAACAAATGGTGCTGGGTGAACTGGCAGGCGACGTGTAGAAGACTGAAACTGGACCCACACCTTTCACCATTAAATAAGAAAGTCTCTCACTGGATTAAAATTTAAACTTAAGACATGAAACTTTAAAAATACTAGAAGAAAGTACAGGGAAAACTTTTGAAGAAATCAGGCTGTGTGAATATTTTATGAGGAGGCCCCCCCAACCCCGGGCAATTGAAGCAGTATCAAAAATACACTACTGGGATTTGATGAAATTAAAAAGCTTCTGCACAGCCAAGAACACAGTAAGTAAAGCAAGCAGACAGCCCTCAGAATGGGAGAAGATATTGCAAGTTATGTCTCCAACAAAGGTTTAATAACCAGAATCCACAGTGAACTCAAACGTATTAGCAAGAAAAGAACACGTAATCCTATCTCAGGGTGGGCAAAGGACTTGAAGAGAAACTTCTCTGAAGAAGACAGGTGCATGGCCTACAGACACATGAAAAAATTTTCATTGTCCTTAATCATCAGAGAAATGCAAATCCAAACTACTTTGAGATATCGTCTAACTCCAGTAAGATTAGCCCACAAAACAAAATCCCAAAACCAGAGATGTTGGCATGGATGTGGAGAAAAGGGAACACTTCTACACTGCTGGTGGGAATGCAAACTAATACGTTCCTTTTGCAAGGATGTTTGGAGAACACTTAGGGATCTAAAAATAGACCTATCATTCAATCCTACAGTTCCTCTACTAGGTATATATCCAGAAGACCAAAAATCATATCATAACAAAGATATTTGTACCAAAATGTTTATTGCAGCCCAATTCATAATTGCTAGGTCATGGAAGAAGCCCAAGTGCCCATCGACCCATGAATGGATTAATAAATTGTGGTATATGTACAGCATGGTATATTATGCAGCCTTAAAGAAAGATGGAGACTTTACCTCTTTCATGTTTACATGGATGGAGCTGGAATATATTCTTCTTAGCAAAGCATCCCAAGAATGGAAGAAAAAGTATCCAATGTATACAGCCCTACTATGAAGCTAGTTTATAGCTTTCATATGAAGGCTATAACCCAATTATAGCATGAGAAGATGGGGAAAGGGATAAGGGAGGAAATGGGAGGTGGAGAGTGGGTGAAGAGAGGGTAAATGGTGGGATCACACTTATGGTGCATCTTAGAAGGGACAGGTGAAACCTACTAAATGCAGAACACAAATGTTTTCACATAATAAACGAGAAAATCCCATGAAGGTAATGTCGAACAGTTGGATGAAAATATTTCAGATTGTATATGAAGCCCACACACTGTACCTCCTGATTGCACTAATGTACACAGCTATAATTTAATATAAAAAAAAAACCAAAAAGAATGGAAGAAAAAGTATCCAATGTATTCAGCCCTACTATGAAACCAATTTATAGATTTCATATGAAAGCTATAACCCAATTATAGACCAAGAATATGGGCAAAGGGAAGAGGGAGGGGAGGAGGGAGGATGGGTGGAGGGAAGGTCATTGGTGGGAACACACCTACAGTGCATCTTACATGGGTACATGTGAAAT